>OMLM01005147.1:99653-120257 GCA_900302695.1 Helostoma temminkii
CAGTGGAGCCAGGGTCACACCTGGGGTCATCATCAGGAAAGTTTATCGGTAAAGCACTTTTCTGGTGCTTGTGAAGCCTTTTGAGCAGATAGTCCACTACATCTGGGAACTGGGCCGATACTTCATCTCGTTCCTCGGGATCCTTTTCTATGTCAAACAGCATTACAGACTTCAGAGGATCGGCCCTGGAGGGACTCGACTCAGAGCTGTTGTAGCCAGGCCGTGGGAACCAAATGTCACAACCTGGAGGAAGCAGTGATGAAAAGTAAGATTTACTTTAGAGCTGTATTAACATAATTGATTTGTTGGATGGTTTTTTTATTTAGCCAATAAAATTGTGTAGAATGTGGCATTGTTAAAGTGCTGGTTTCGGCCAACCAGCTTAATTTATCGTCATGCAACATGAAGAAAGGCAGCGGACATTTGAATTTAAGAATGTGGAACCAGCGCGTCATCTGCATACTTGCATATTATATAATTTCTTGCCTAGTGTGTGTCTGTCTAGAGGATTTAAAAAGGTCAGCCACATGGGGCCAAACAAAGACCCAATGAAACTTAAGTCTCTTTATCATAAACATCTGTTCTTAGAGGAATAAGAAGCAGGAGAAGGAGAGGAAAACTTTTGTTTAATTGCACAAAGTGTGTGGAAAGTCGTGCGTTGAGGAAACGGTGACGATGTTACAGATTACACAGTGGAGCTAACGGTAGCAATGACAGCATAAATAGTTCATGAGGCCCTTAAATCGAGCATCTGCCTCCACAGGATTTACCCAGGATTGCATCTTGAATACGCGTTTTGCCAATTCCTGACGACGTGCACAAGAACGCACCAAATCAATCAATCACTACATCTAGCCAAACGTGACTTTTTTTTTTTTCTTTCTCAGGTTTAGTCATTCAGATTTCATGAAGTTCTGATCCATCTAGCATCGGGCTCTTACTGTGAGCCAGAATTCTAGATTTCGAACCGACAACACGACAAGTAAAACTTTACAAAAATGTGAACAAATAAATGAACTGTAGGATTTTAAAACAAAACTTCAAATGGATTATATTTAGATTAATAATAAAGAATGTGTATATCTCCTCCACTGATCAGATCATGAGTGAATGTGTGCCTGTACTTGATTTTCCACTTCCCACCTAGACTAAACATGTGATTACTGGTGACAAAACATACTGACCTGGGTAACCAGTCAGCAGCTTCCAGTTCAAGAATCGAATGGCTGCGTGAATGGACACATTGAAGCCGGAGTTGGCCCAGGAGTCTCCGTCGACCACCTGAGCCAAAGTTGACTGGTGCTTCCTGCCAGGACCTGCAGACAACAGAGATAATAATGGACACGGTTCCTTTTTAAATGGGTGATATTAAACTAGACCTGGATTCAAAACACACTGTGTAAACTATATGAGAATGTAGACTGGCACCAGATTTTAGCACACACCTGGAAATATGGTCAGTTGTTAGTGTCTTTGTGAAAAAGCCTTTAATCTGCTGCATCATCGGCAGCGAAACTGAAGGAACTGAGCAAAAAACTGCAAATTCAATCCTGCTCTTTGAGAACAGAAATTGTTTTCAGTATGAATTTCCTCAAACACATGGCACTCTGGGGCTGGAGGAATGTGACAAATGTGGCGGTCCATTTCTCCATTTCTGCCAAGCACAATGAATAATTTGTCATTACTGCAGTTGCTCAGAACTTAAAACGGAAAGTGAATAACGAATAAGGGGTCACAGTTACCAACTGGCATCATTTTATCATTCATAAGGCAAAAGAAAATAATTTATCCTTGTTCCGATGGTGTGCAGACATTTTTGTAGCCTGTTGCCATAAACTATTTCTGTTCTTACAGAAAATGTCTCCCAGAAGTGAGCACACATGTGTACGTTTTAAAAAAGAAAGGAGATCTGGCCTTGAGAGTATTCTCAGGTTCGTGCCGTGGTTGACCTCAACAATATGGTCCTGATTAGACAGATTTGCAAGTAATTTCGGCCTCCTGACGCTGTCAGAAACAAGTATTTCTTCACATTCTTTGCATATAGACAAATCCCCACCCACATAAAGCCCACGATCCCATCAGAGCTTGTTCGATAGAGCAGCTTCCACCACAGCAACATGACGGGAGAATTAACACATTTCTGATCTCAACGTTTTTGCAACCACATGATAAAAGCTTTCTACATTGGATTCTTTACTGATCATTGAACAAATGACATGTGGGTGTCTTAATTGCTCTCACATGCAGTCAGATGGGCTGCTCCTTGCAGAGAGATGCCTGAGTTTACAGCTCAGACAGAAATCAAACCGATGCATACAAATGGTACAAACATCAGGTTCGGGCTCTGTAAACATCACTGAGATTTATTTTAGGGTGACCGAGAGTTTCTTCCACTCTGGCTTCAATATCACCAAAACACACTGTCTATTTCTTACATTTATTCTTTGCATGAGCGCAGGACAAGAGCGTCTCAAAGCAGGACTTACTCATCTGGATCCTCAAACATGCTTAAGGAAATGCAGGGGGAAGGATGGGGGGAAGAAATCCTAAGAGAGAGCAGAGAAATTGCTAGAAGGAGAGCAGAGGAGTGTGGTGGGGAAATTTGGGGGTGATTTAAGGCTTGGGTCAAGTCCAGGGTTTCTCTTTCTCGCCAAGTGAGAAGTTCAGGGACCCCTCTGCAGCCCACTTAGTCGGGATCCCTGTTCTCACACAGTGCGAGAGAGAGGAGAAGAGGGGTTCTGAAAAGCGACTTGAAAGAAGAAAAGTCTGTAAAGAGGGAAAAGGTCTTTTCATGAGCTAAACACAGGAATCCGAAGAGGCATAAAGGGAGAGTGAGAAGAAATGTGGAGAGGCTGGGTTCATAGGAAAGAAGAAAGGAAAGAGGAATCTCACACTGGAATGCACTAAGAGGCTGTTTGTCACTATGGTGGCCGACAATAAAGACTCAAACAGAAACACGAGGTTGAACGCTTGTAAAGCAGCAGCGTTGTTCCTCAGTGGATCCTCTCATCATCTTAATGATTCAGACCGACCGTAAACTTTAAGGATAATGTGAGGACAAAAGCTTAAGCTGTGTCAACAGTTGTTTCTCAAGAAAGCGATAAATCATTGACAGGAAAAATATGGATTTTCCCATGAGGTGCTGGTTACTCATTACACATCTGATGAAGTGAATGGGGAGAGTAAGGGACTTTTCATTGATTTAATTTCTGATTCATTTCAACTAACTGAATCTTAAAGCTGCACTTATTAGTATTTTATCGGATCATTGTTGTTGTTTTTACTTCCTTTAATTTTAATGTTTTGGTATCAAACCTCACATTTGCAACTAGCTAAAGAACCAATCAAAACTTGGTGCCGGTGCTGGTTCAAAGTTGGTTCAGCTGTAAGAACCACTTTGGTTTTCCACAGGTTTGAGAGCCACGTTATTACGCAACACATTAACCACAACAACAACCTCTACAGTGTCTCTGTAAGTGTTGTTCCTGCCTAAACTCACGCCAAACACTCCTGGTCCAACATATATGTGCCTCTCGTTGTTATCTCTTTATACAGCAATTACGTTCAATACGTCGACTGTGTATGTTAGTTACCTTTGTTAGCTTTAGTGGTTAACCTGATAACATAGGTGACAACATAGCTTCACTTGAGCTCATTTGTCATGATAGTCCAGCCCACAGCCCCTCACTCAGATTCTAGTCCAGCAAAGAGTTGGTGCCAGGTTCGAACCAGTTTTCCTGGTCTGGAGCCATTTTTTTGGCTGTGCAAGCACAAAGAACTGGTGCGAAATTAAGCACCGAATCTGAACCAACCCTGGAATCAGTTTGGTGGAAAGGGGGTAGAAGAGAATCCACATCAGAAGTTGGTGGAGACCTAAACTGAGGTAATAGGCAAGTAAGTACTGAGCTTTTTATGTTGCTGCTCAAAAGAAACTGAGCCTTTGGTGTGTGGCAGTAGCCTGAACACCATCAACATATTACGGTTCATACATATGCTTATTAACTCTGTTCTTTGTAAGTTTAAGAGAGGATTTGCATTTCTCAAAGTAACCAAAATGTACCTGAGTACAGTAAGTAAGGTATTTTTCTGCATTTTCAGTCATAGTCGCGCTTGAAGTTCACATGCAAAATACCACAAATAACAAATGGAAAAAAAAAGAAAGAGATTCGAAATCTCTGAGCTCTGAGGTTTTCAAGAGACTATCCAACAATCTGCACACAACTTGTAGGACAAATTTCAGTTGTATCTAAGAGAAAAAACTAAATGTGAGAAAATTGGTGCCACAAATTCTTTTATATAAATCATATTTTTTACTGAAGAACAAATATGTTTGGATGAGTGGTTCTTGCGAAAGCAGATGTTTCATGTTAGCCAGCAAAACCCTGTAATGCTTTTAAGCTTTAGAAAAGTATTTTTAAAATGTTTGCATTAGGTTACCAAATTATGATACAGTGCCACAAATGGTACAGAGAGAAGAACATTAATGTACATTAGTAGTGCAGCCTTACACCTTCATGGTCGATCAAATATACACACGTTCTTCCCTTTATGTGCCCATTATGGGACATCTGTGAAGCATTTCGGAGCAGAAATGCACATATACAGTACCTCAGTTATTTCTGAATGTGGGACTAAGGTGCAGCATTCTCCACAGAGTCAGAAAGAGCACCTTCAGAGCAGGATCCTGCAACCACCTCACACATGCAAGCGGTTTTGTTCACGTAACATTAAGTGGTTTAGATGAGACCACTCTACTGTGTCTCACGGCTGGGGGCAGTCACAGGACCCCTTCCTGGAAACCTCCCTACAATCATTAGGGAGGTTTCCACCCTGTCCTCAAACGTCAACTATCTCAGATTTCAACACTGTTGACTGATTATAGTTTCAACAGTGCCTGATTAGAATTTCAACAGTGTTATCAGCAGTCCTCAGATGAAAACAGAATAACAAATGCAATTTCATAAAGGTACTTCAAAAAACTAGCACTGTATTACTAAATTAAATTAGAGAGCACGTCTTTCATAAAGTGGCTGTTTATTTTAAACCAAAATTAAGAACATCCTTTAGCGCAGACGCCATGTGAGAACTGTAAAACCAGATTCTCCTGAACTCATAATCCACTCATACGCTCAAAACGAACGTGGCGTCAATTTCTAATTGTTTAATGTGAGTTTAGTCGAATGTTGTGTAAAGCGCTATTCTTAGACATCAGTTTGCTTTGACTTCAGACGACTGAATTCACAATGTGCAGTGTTTGTGAAAACCGGCTCAAACAATGAGCCCTGGATACTTGTGGCCATTCAGTGAAAATAAAGAGGAAAAACTGTAGAATTACAACATTAGAAATACCACACAGCACCAGACGAGGAGAGGCGACATGAGGTTTCATTACCTCAGCATGCTTTATCAAATTAATGCCTTCACTGGCAGATTAAGCCAAGAAATAGTTTGGATGTTCTCCATGTCCAAAAACATGGACTTTAGGCTAACTAGTTACTGTAATTTGAATGTAGAAGTAAATGCTTGTCTGTCTATATATCAGCTCTGTGATACTGGTGTCTTGTCTGCTAACTAACCTGCCTCTGTCACAGGGGGAGCTGTTTGGCTCCAGCCCCCAGCACACATCTGTACACACAAAATGGATAGATGAATGGGTTTAAACTCGTGGTTACCTTCCTGTTGAGACGTCACCAGATAATTAAAAAGATAAAGGCACAATGTTTTCTCAGTTTTTTACCCTCACTCTTTGTTTTTGAGTTTTCAATTTCCCCTAAAAAAACGAGTTTCATACACAACTTCCGTCATTATTGAGTTAAAGAAAACATATATAATATTAATATACTCTTCTCTGTTTTATATTTCTGTGAACTGAAGTAAGGTGTTCCATACATTTTGGACTAACTGGGAAAATAATCTTCAGATTACACATCATAAAAGTGTTGTACAGTGAAACGTGAACTTACATGGGGCGATGTCAACGTACAGAGGGTCGATGTTGTGCAGTAGCTCCAGTCTGGGTGAGGCTAAACCTTTGCTGTAAGATAAAAGCAGTGTTACCATTCAACATACGGATACACAACCAACACACACGCACCACTATGTCTGACTCATGCACTGTAAAATCCACTGGGATCTGTAAATCTAAACCAGCTGGATGATGTTCACCAGGCAGGCATATGCTCCGACCGCACTCCACCACAGAGAAAACGCACCGCTCTCATTGACCAGTGTCTGATAACACAACTAAAATAACTCTCACTCTCTGCTGCCTGTTGCTGTTCTGGGCCTGCATTTAGTTTTTATTTCACCATCCAAGGTGTCTGGCTGCTGTTTTCTGTAACAAGAAGGCCAATTATAACACAATGAAACTGTAAAGCAGAGAAAACAAACTGCAGTTTGTGCCCAGTGTTGTGGAGCTCACAAGGCAAAGCCAGCGGTCAGCTGACGTGCCTCGGCCAATCAAGTCAAGTGGAGGCTGTGAGTAGCAGTTTGCGGTCGTGGCCGAGCCTTGATTTTCTGCTGGGGTTGTGCTCCAGCCCTCAATTTCACCTCTTTCACTGTGTCTACATTTAGTTTACAAATATAAAGTGTCAGTCAAACAGGAGTCGGTGACAGCTTGTGTGATGACCTGCACACAACCTAACATCTGTAGTCTGCAAACAGATCACTAATAGTGTCGTTAAATGTCCTCCAGAACTCAATAATCCAACTATACATAATTCAATATCTTAATTTTAAAAGAATTACATTTCTTGGAGGTTGAAACATGAAAGGATTTGTAGTTAAACTAGTTAGCTGATCCAAAAGCAGGCTGGGTCTGAGTTCTTAGAGACAAAGTTGTGGACATAGAGAGGATCTGGGAGAAAACAGAGACATGGAAGGACTGTAGATTTGTGTGAGAATGACTGATGGAATTTCCTCCTCTTTGAGCTCCCATTGCCACAGTAACAAAGGGCTTATTGAAGGAGCAGGGGCTCCTGCAAGAAAAAGAAGCTGGGTCATGGAGACAGGCAGGGGGACTGGGTGCAAGAGCACATGGGGGAAGGTTTTCAGAGAGGCAGAATAGAGGGTTGTCAAATTTAAGAACTGGTATATCTCACACTGTAAGCACAGGCCACAGGCCGACCTACTGCTCGTGAAGCATGAGAATTCTGGGAATTCAAGTCCCAGACTTGTGAAAAATCTTTACAGCTCACCTGATTGTGTCCCACACATTGAAACCGTCCAGTGGCTTCGTGCCGCTGGTGCTCCCTCCTGCAAGTTTCACAAGTGTAGGCAACCAATCAGAGATGTGGATTAGTTCATGACTGACGGTCCCAGGGTTTTTTAGTAGTGGGCTGGTGACAAATCCGACCCCCCGCACTCCTCCCTCCCACAGGGACCACTTCCTCCCTCGCAGTGGCCAGTTGCTGCCTCCAGACAGAGTCTGACCTCCATTATCTGGTAAAGAGGAAGACGGACAAAATTTAAACACAGGAAAAAAAGGCAAAGATGGATATTAGATAAAATCTTATCAGTTCAAGCAATTATTTGTGGTATTTGATTGATTAATCCTCTCTGTTAGCATGCTAGACACCAGATTACAGCAGGGCCTGGGGGGAATGTCATTAGTTTGGCAGGTATTACAGTAGGTCATAAACATCTCGTAATATATAAACTATTATGTGTTTGTTTTGTACTTCATTTTATAATTACACTATGAGACATTTTACCGATAGTGACATTTAGATTTCCTTCACTGCCTTTCCCCCTGAAAGGTTTTGTGAGTCCTTGAGTCATTCCCAGCTGTCATTGGGCGAGAAGCAGGGTACACCCTGGACAGGCTGCCAGTCTACCACAGGGCTGACATAAAGGGACAGACAACTCACACAGGAAGGCAACTGACCGACCCATGGTTCTTATAAGGCGACTGACTGTACAAAATTTTGTGCCTGCGCATTGGTTGACATAATTCTCAGGGTAAATGAAAACTTTCATCCAACAGAATACTGAAACACCCTAAAATCATCATTAGGAATCAGTCTAATTTAACTAAGTAAATCGAAGACATTCCACTTAAAACTACATGTATCAACCTTATTGTGGTGTTAGATTAATATTAAAAAAAAGGTCATTAAAATCCACAGTCCCCTCTGATAACCACAAATATTTACATGGCACCAATACCTGAAAAGTCAGGGATCGTCTGGAAATCATGAACGTCCGTACAAAATTTGGCACCAGTGCATCAAGTACATGTTGAAATGTTTCAATATATATTAAAAACTCAGGGGTTTCATCCTCTGGGGACCACAAATGTCTGTCAATGGCAATCCATTCAGCAGTTGTTGACATATTTCAGCCTGGAGCAAATTGGTGGACTGACATTACCACTACTACGAGAGGCCAAAAATCATCAAAGACATTAAAAAAATTCACCCATTTATCTCCCCTGTTGGACACATGCTCCTGCACAATATCCAACCATTGCACAAGTGCACACACAGGCAATCAGACTGACTGTCATCATCCCCATAAGTCAGTCCAGTATAAACACACTTGACCAATCACATCCTGTCAGGGCTCCCCTTTCAGCTGCAGAGTGTCATGCAAGTCCTGGAAGTAGTCTGTGCCGATTCTCGAACTGTTCTGGAAAACACTGTCTGCTTCTTAATGCCTTTTCAAGCTGCTCTGGCTCTCAACAGGCCAGCTCTCCTTTTCCCAGTAACACTCAATCTAGCTCTCTCGCTCATTCGCTTACCGAAAAGTCCTGGTGAATTAGTTGGCAGGAAATTTCATCAGAAAGAAACAAGTTCAAGGTTCATTTCTTTCCCGTTAAGCTTCCTGACCCACATGTGGATCGGTGATAACAGCTTAGCATGAGGAAAACACATCTAATTAAAGATAGAAAAGTAAAAATGCAGATAATTATTTATGTAAAGTACATTCTGGTCTCCTCACATGGAGTCTCACTGTTAAGCAATTATCTTCAGATCAGCAGAGTCAGTGTCTGCATAACATACGTCTGGCTCAGGTCTTCAAATCAGAGCCAACCAAACGTGTGGAAGAACAATGAAACAGGCCACCTACCGCAGCCCACCACAGATATAAAACCATGCGAGCTACTTTCACAGCATTGTTCCTATCGTCTAATTACCCTTTAAACAAGCATCAAGCTAAAAATAACCTGCTTTAAAAGGTGTTACCTGCTTCAAATGCAACTCATTAAAAGTTCCACATATGGAAACCAGTGAGAAAACACAGGTTTAGATGATGCTTGTGATTGCTTTATGTGATTTTAGCATCATTTTAGCCATATCATGTTCTTCATGAAAGCTATACACTGTATGACAGCCAATGTTCAAGGTCCAGGAGTCCACGTATGTACATAAAGACACAAGCCAACCACAGTCCACTTTCTAGAAAGCGCCACATCCTCTAAAACAGCAAAATCCTGTCCTCTAGTGGACCTCCAGGGTATTACAGTAATTATTATTATCATGAAAAGAAGAGACAGATTTAGAACATTTTAAACAGACGTTGAAGAAGCACATTTGGCAAAATGTGTTACCTAAAAGTTTGTTCTTATTTTACCAGTAGATACACTATTTATAACACCAAATACAGCTATGGACAGATTATGACGCAATGGTTCCCTGGACGTGTGAAAGGTACATACACAGAAAGAGTTGGTTATGTGTCTCTTTTACTTCTTCTGGTTCCTCTTTGTAATCTTGATCGTTTTGTCTCTTATGGTAAAGCAGTAACTTGAGTCGCCGTCTATTTTTGGCGCTTTTGTGTGTATGTGTGGTTGTTTTGTGTCTCACTGTGGCCATTTTGTTTCTGGGACTGTGTTTGCTTATGTCTCTTAAGCTGTTTTGTGTGTTTCTGTAATCATCTCATGCATCCTTGTGGTATTTTCTAATCTCTTTGCAGTTGATTTGCAATCATTTAATTGACTTTCCAACAGGAAATATTAGCAGTCACCTCATACAGACGTCCTAATCCAGGGACAGTAAAGCAGTAATTCATCCATTGTGCTAACAAAACACATCCATAACTGTGTGACTCCGGTAGAAAACAACAGGGGTACTCAGTCACAGTCTAGATCCCCTGATGTAGGGATACCTTTTACATTAACCTCATCCTTAACCTTGTTCAGTAATGTTATATAATGTTATATAATCTAAATGTTACCTGAACTCCATTTAACCCTGGGAAAACTCACAAAAAATCTGACTCAGCCTGTGAACATAAAACTTAACTGGGCTTTACTTAGGGCCCACTGATTTAGTTTCCATTTTGGCACAAGCAGTAAAAGCTTCAGAAAACATATAAGTAGAGGCATTCGACTGATTATTCATTCTGAGTGTGTTCTGCTTTTTCCTTTGTAGGTTTCCAGTGAAATGGGAGAACGGTAATAAAATGGTAAAAAAGTAAGACAGTTTACAGCATAGTCTGGTATACAGATAAATGTAAACTGTTTGTTAGAATATCAGTTTATTGAATTTTCTAAGAGCTAAAACACTAATACTGAATTAGTTTCATGCTACATTTGACCTGTAACTAGAGAACTGTTAGCTCAGTTAATCATAACACATTCGTTCCTAATTAGCTAACAACTTGAACAGCGGCTGTCGGTCACTTCAGTTCAGACTGAAACATCTCGATAACTACTAGATGGATTTACATGAAATGTTGTACAGACGCTTTTAACATGTGGACGTTTATGTTTTTGTAAATGTCTGGAGTTTTTATTTAACAAGTGCTGCATTATATGGACAGGGGTTTCTATTAGTTGTCCACCCCATATACTGTATATATAATATAATAATAATATATAAGTTCCTCACAAGAGGAAGATTTATTGCAAACAAAAACAATTCTTCACAACACCTGTGCTTGTTTAAGGTGCGCGCAGATCAGTAAACAGTAAAACGTTTATCCAATGCTTCAGCACAGAAACAAACCTGTTGAGAAAATGAGCACCGTGTTGTCCCAGAGTCCTCTCTGCTGCAGAGTCAGAGTGATGTTGCCCACAGCCTCATCCATGGCTGACACCATGCCAGCGTACAATCTGCGGTGATGGTCCTTGATGAAACTGTAAGGGGTCAAGTAGCGTTCTGGCACCTGCAGGGGATCATGGACCGCCTGCAGCGCCACGTAAAGAAAAAGTGGCTGGAAGATAAAGACGCGTTATGACACACGTGGCCACGGAAATTAGCTCTGCTAAAAGAAACCTGAGCTCCTTAAAAACTATTGAACCATTAACTAAAGGAATGAACAATATTACAGAAGGTTATAAAAGTAGAAACCTGTGTGTGTGTTTGGGTGTGTCACCTTATTAGACGTGTGATTTTCTATGATGCTGATGGCTCTCTGGCTGAGCAGCTCCGTGGAGTAGATTCCTTTGTATTCGTTGGCGACTTCTTCTCCTTCCCTCAGGTCCAAAGCACAGCGAGTCAGATTCAGAGGAGCGATAGGACTACAGCGGACATGAGTGTAGTAATCCTCACTGCCTGTCAGGTAGCCTAATAGGGTGACATTGAGCAAACCTAACATAAATGGATAATGTTGTAGCTTAGGGAAGTTCATAGAGCCTAAAAAAACAGGGTCATTTGTACTTTTACTTGTTCCTTCTTCTTACTGTCTTAATGTTAAAATGCGGATCAAGAATTCAAACATTTTTGCTTTGAACTATTCTGCCAAAATAACTTTGCATTTTGAGCTAAATAATTAAAAATCTAATTTCTTTTACAGGAAAAGACAGTGCTCTTTGTAGTAAAGATAGATACAAAACATTTATTGAGTCTTATATAATGTATTTTGATATATCAAAAAAGACTTTACAGATGATTAGCTTAGTTATTTATAAACTATAATCATTTGGCTTGTTGGTATATTTACATAAAAGGATGATAATCATCCAAATCCTTGTTATTTGTTAGATTATATGCATTAACAGTATAAAAATGAACACAATTAACATTACTTTTACTTGTAGAATCTGTTTTTTTTTGTTGAAGCTGCTACTAAAACCAAACCCATAACCTTGACAAACTCTACACAGTAACATTACTGAGGAACATTAATAAAAATTGTGCGTATTTAACAATAAACCAACCAAAGAATGTGTCAAAACCCCGACGTGTGGGGAGGCAATCATTCTTGTACATTCCTAGGTGCCACTTGCCCACCATGTGCGTGGCGTACTGCGCCTCCTTCATCAACTGGGGCAGAAGTTTCTCATCCACAGGCACACAGTATGGCTGACAGGGCCAGATGATCTGGTGCTGCATGCCTGTGTGAATCTGTTACAAAACAAAGACATGTTATTAGGAAATAAAGATTTGAGTAAGACTAGCAAAAAGGGAACTAACAAGCTGTGTGGTGACAATAATGCAAACTCAAGCCACTGGCCCAAAAGGAGCACTTGGTGTTCTTTCTCTACGTGGTCAACTTCCAACCTCTGTTCTCTCCCTGGTTTACTGCTCATTATAATCAGCATCATTACTAATACCTGGCTTATTCCCCTAATAAGCAGGTCTGCAGCCCCTCGCCAACTGCCAGATTGTTGGCTCAGTTACCCTGTTTCAACTCTCCAGCCACCCTGAACCTGACATGAAATTAAATCACAAATCAAAAGACAGAATGAAGTTAGTAAATACTGTGGAACCAGGGAGGTGGGAAAAAAGCAAAATCAAAAACATCCCATAACAATGAAAACAAACCCTGCAGCAGTTTGATAAATAAATGATCCAGTTTGCAACATGATGCTTAAACAATGAATTAATGTTTGTAATGTATAGAGTTTGACAATTTCACTGAGAATCACAAATCACCAATGCAATTATTATTAATTCTGGTTGTTTAGGTTTTTATGTAGATTTAAGTATAATCTGAGAAGATGTTATAATAATTCTGGACTTCCTTCCATTGTGCATTATAGGTTTAATTCAACACATTTAATAGGAAAATATTAACTTTGCACGTTTTTTTAATGGTTGAAGATTTTCCACCAAACCTGTTGGTGGAAAAACGCTTGTTTTAATGAAATCCAGGTTATAAGATAAGGACTTGCTGTCTAGCAACGGTTGCTATGTTACTGTCGCTGTTTGGGGGCGTGGCTTAACAGCTAATTTCTTTGATCTATCATGTCATCTTCTAAATTCCTTTGATCTCAGACTACAAAGCTGTCCAACCCTGTCAACCTGTTTTACTTTCTTGGAGTGATACGCTGGCAGATGTACGCGAAGCCACACTAAGCCCTTTCTAAAACACAAAGTATTCACCAGAAAACCATCATGAATACAACTGAAAACCAGGGGCTCACATTGGATGTCGTTCGTCCACTAATTGACAACTTTTTAGTAGCGATGACAGAGGAACAATGGAGATCGATAGAAGCAGGTACTCCTGATGATGCCACTAAAGATTTGTTGGCAGACCTACTATTGGGTGTGATCAAACTTATAATTAGATCCGTGTTAGCTAATTTTGAAAGCCACAGTGAAGTCATGTCTAAGGAAAGTGTTCAATCCAGTTTGGACCACACACTCACTCAGACTTTTGTTCTGGACATTGAGGACGAGGTCCAGTCGGTAAGCATGCAAGAACTGACTAACTTGATGGCTCAAGAAGCTGCAGAAAGTTTCAGGTCTTCCTCTTCTACTAGTCATGATTCCGCTGCAACGTCAAGTCACATTCATTCCAGGATTAGACATGTCTTCACAATGTTAAAGACATTCACAGGCAAAATCAACACTTTGTGCAAACCCCAAACAAGAAGGCCGACATCAGACAGCGTGTTTGCAGAAGTACAACATCAGTCACCACTCGTCTCTGCACAACTCACTGATACAGAGGAAGTCTCATCACAGGACAGCCATGTGATTACAACATCCAAAATTGTCCAGCAAATAATAGATGAAAATGTGAAACAAATCACAGAGCCCTTCCTGGAAGGTGTTCCAGACGCTGAAACTAAGTTGCTACAAAGTGAATCTTCTAAGGAGGTTGAAGCTTTAGCAGATGATGTACTTCAGATAGTTGCCGAAGAAATGAGGAGTCTGGAGAGCGATTCTGCAGAGCCGAGTTCAAAATCCGAACAGAGTTGCCAAATCAATATGAAAAACATCAGGATCAAGGTAAAGAACTTCTTTACGAAACTGTTCGCCAAAGCATTAATACATCACATAGTGGCAAAGGTGAGGGCAAAGTTTCATCTGGGCTCCAAAGTTGGAAGCAGGGAGTCAGTCCAGTCTCTAATAGCTGATATTGACTCTCTTCTTCTAACAGAGGAAAAACAACTCAGTGTGATTCAAAGATTCAAGATTTCACCTGGCAAAGCTCACGTATTCACACAGCAGCTTAGCGATCTACTCTATACTCACATCACCTGCAGGATGCCAACGTGTTCTTCTGAAACAACTAGAAAAAGGTCAACTTGTATGAGAGTGTCTGTTCCTCAGTCACATGCTCCCATGTATACTGAGATAAAGGACAAAGTCCGCAAGTTCCTGGAACTGATGAACTTTTGGGTCAACTGTCAGGTTGGCAACTTCAGTAAACGCGTGACAGAATCTTTAATGAACGTGGTGTCGCCGACAACACAGCCCGCAGATGCCACCACCGAGGAGGAGACACATTTGGACGATGGTTCGGTGTCTGAACTTGTGCAAGATCCCGCAAGGCAGCTAGAACTGAAAAGAATGTCTGTGTACATACTTGCAAAAAAACTCATCCAGCGTATCTTCAGAAAGGCTGAACTGGCGGACACTGAGAAGATGGAAGCCTTCAGTCAGGGTGTATTTGAAAAAACATGGGCTGAAGTTGAGGGACTAGATGTAGTCATCACCCCAAAGAGCCTAAAAAACCTCCACCGAGAAATTTCCAAGGACCTCTGCAAGAGGTGGGGCTGTGCAGAGATGGTGCTGGCTTCCATCTATTCAGAAAAACCTGAAGTTGAAAGTTACATCGTCTTCTGTTTCAAAAGTTACCTGACGGCACCAAAAGGTAGCACCATCTCCAGATTCATCTGCCACACCAAAGCCATCATCAGTTCACCCTGACACATGGTGGCACTTGTTTAGGTGAAACACCTTCTACCTCTTAGGTAGAAGTTGTTTCACCTAAACACCTAAAAGAGCTCCAGTCCTGCCACACATCTACCTCTTGCTCCACTTGTCCTTATTTATCCAGGAACAGAGGCCAGTGGAGCAAAAGGTGGATCTGTGGCAGGACTGGAGCTCTCATAACCACCTCAGTAGTCAACACCTCACAGATGTTGTCTTCTGAGGTGGCGTGGGTTTACCCCGGGTTATCCGGTTTATCCCACATCAAAAAAACTGGGCATTAAAAAAAAAAAAAAAATTGAGCATTAAGTTCTGTATGTGTATAAACTTTATTCATTAAAGCTGTATGTTTTATTGCAAAAGAGAATTTTTCAAATTAAAACCACTTGTGTCAGCGTTTTAATTACAGTCTATGCTCACTCTGTGAACTCTGCAAGACATTTAAAGACCTTGACAGACACTCTTAATGATGAGTAACTTCAAATTAAGTATTAACCAGCAAAAACTGTGAATGCTGAATTTATTCCACAAGAATTTGCTGAAGGATCATGGAAGAGAGGAAAGTTTATTGATATAAGCTGAAATGAACTTTTCTTACTCCATTACATTTACTGGAGTAACTTTTTGAAAAAAATCTACTTCTAAGAGTAGTTTTACTACGCCTTCATTTTTTTATTTTATCTGAGTTGATTCGTGATGAAGAAACACTACTCTTACGCCACTACACTCAAAGAGCCTGCTGTGGAGGAAGTGAATATACAGTATCTTTTTATTCGGAAGTAGTTTGCACTGTTCAAACATACATAGATACATTATCTTTAGTAGGTATTGGTTTTAAAAGCTTTATGTTGTAAAAAAGCAAGATCTCGAAATTTGTTTTTTGTGCTACAATTTGTTATTTTATGATGTTATTTGTACTCATTTTTATTTCCTTGTTTGGAAATACAAGAATTAGCACATTATTTTATATTTTTGTCTGTCTGATTACACCATTTCTAATCAAACAGTTACTCAGTACCTGAGTAGACTTTTCACCAAATACTTCTTTACTCTTACTTGAGTAATTTTTTGTATGACTACTTTTTACTCCTTCTTGAGTAATATTATTTTGAAGCAACGCTACTATTACTTATTACTATTACTATTACTACCTTTTCTTCAACAAATACTTCCCCACAGATCTTACTGTGTCAATGTACTGTTTGTTGTATTAACAACACTTTTTACTTAAAATGTATTTAGGATAAATCTAGAAGTGTACTTGTCATAACTTTCAACACCCTTTAGATTCTAACAGTACATTATAAATATAGAAAAAATATATTGTTTTTTGGTTGGGAACCTCTGGGACCCTGCAGGACTTTGGGTCTTACCTGGTACCGCCCAGTCATGAGCTGGTTCCTGGAGGGAGTGCACAGAGGCTGCACGTAGTAGTTCTCCAGCCGGACTCCTCTGGCTGACAGCTTGTCCAGGTTCGGGGTCCTGATCTCTGAGCTGTGATATCCCACATCATGCCAGCCAAAGTCATCTGCTAGGATGAACACGATGTGAGGCTGCTGGGCCGCCGAAGCCGAACGAAAGCTTAGGATGAGCGCAGATATAATGAAAGAAAAACTCGCCTGTGCCGCAGCCATCGGTGCATTTTAGTTTATGAACCCGACAAGATCAGTGAGAAGAGACACAATGGCGGCTGACGTGGAGCTGAGCTGCACTTAAACTGAAGTCTACACTGTAGCGATGTGAAAAATACACAATAACACAAGTTACTTCCCTGTTCCGCAGGTTGAAAACACTGCCTCCGCTGCAGCGACCAACCCAGTGCTGCAAATCACGTGGTTGTACGGAAGCTCAAGTGTGCACATTAGTTTGTGAAAAATGTCTATAACCTGACGTACTTCAATATCAATTTCAAAAGATTATAAAAAATATACTTCTATAACTATCAGAGGTGTTTAATGTACACAAAGTCAATGCTCAAGTGCAAATATTTAGCAAGGAACACTCCACTATAAGTAGAAGTACCCTTTCATTTTTCTACTCATGTAAAAGTACTAAGCACAAGCGCTAAGCTGTACTTAAAGTACAAAAGTAATAGTACTAAATAATAATACATACACAACTGTTTGTTACCTACAGACTGTGGAACAAAAAGAGCAGCTGGTAAATGTGGGGCTGATATTAAACCACTTTACGTTTGGTGGTTAATCTGTAGAAATCATCATTTATTACTTTTTTATTTGAATGTAAACCTGCAAAAAGTAACTAGTAACTACACCTGCTAAATGTAGTGGAGTAGGACTTGAGGGAATCCATTACTTGGAAACACATCCACTTAGACCCATGTATGAATGTTGACCTTCTAGACTAGTAAAGAGTTTAGTGTGCTACTGGTGATGTGGACATTTAGTGTCATTTATCATCTGTTATCAACTTAATGTTTTTACGTCAACAGTGGAAACAAGAGTTGGACTTGTTGAGGCCTCAAACACACACAACATGAATTTTTTAAATTATCAATGTATTAACAAATGTAATTACATATTAGTAAAATAGATTTAGAATAATGTAGCGCAAGGACTTAATTTCACTGTTATTATTTCTCAAAAACACAGTCATGAGGCTGCACTTAGTAATCCCACATGAGGAAGTTTAAAGATGCTGTGTTTTAAACTTCCTCTTTGACAAGAGACTAGATGGAAAGAAGTTGTCGTGAGCGAACGTGTGACTGACTTTTTTTCCCTAAACTGCTCCCTGAGCTCCAGACATAAACAGTTCAGGAAATGGACCACACATTAACAGCTTCATCTTCATCACTGCCCCAGACTTTGCTTTGCCAATAAAGTCAGCAGGCTAAAAACCTTCTTAGACTCTGACTTGACTCAACAAGTCTGGACTAGGACCAGATTCGGACTTCGCAAAGGTAGACTTGACTACATCTACTACTACATCATTAGGATTTATCCAGTAGTTATTGAGAGAACTGACCAAACAACATTGCTACACAGTAGTTTCTAGTTCTAAATATTTTACAAAATATGTGCACTTACAGCTCCTGATTAGCTGAACGCACCTGATCCAGGTAATCAACAGTAGGAAAGGGAGGGACAGCTAGATAACAAGCAGGACTCTGGCTCTCTAGGACCAGAGCTGCCTACCGCTGCTCTCTCCATACAAACTGCTTTTCATAGCTAAATGCTCATTGTTGCCACCATATGCTAATAGGTTTTCTGGAGAGCCTTCTTGGACATTTTAAGTATGTTTGTATCTTGCAATGGCGACATGTCACCAACAACCAACAACATAAACATGAAACTAGAGCACTGGTTGATTTCTGGTGGTCTGGGGGGAAATGATGAAGCAGCCTTAAAAAGTGTGGGGGACCAGCAAGACATTTCTGCCCCAGGCCTCTGTTGAAGGTTAGTCCGCCCATGCGCGTAGTAGAGTGCAGCGACCACTTTCACTTTTTGTGCCACCAAATCAAAACAAACTACACCTGTCACCTGTAACCCGGATGTGAGAAAACGTTTTTATTGCCCGCTACGTCAGATTTCAACGTGATGACATCACTAGTCTAACAGTCGCCGGAGAAGCTGAGCGGGTGAGTGAGGAGATGAAGGGCTGAGAGCGAGGATGGAGCACCAGCATCGCATTATCACAGCATCTGAAGCCGAGTTAGGATGGACTTCAGCTAAAAAACTAAACAAGAAACCAGCTTGGGTCCAAATCTTTGCATAATATCGCCGTTGGTGAGAGAGAAGCTGCCGCACACAGGCTTTGAATGGGGGTGATGTTAAAGCCCGGAGGATGCACCAAGTGTTTTATGTATTTTCTCCAAAAAAAGCAGCGGAGATGAGGCTCTCTCTTGAAAGAAGATGTCCGCCACCACAAAGCAGCTTTAAACGTCTTATTCGCGGCTGTAAAACCCGCTAATATTAAAGAGGCTGCTTCGCTTGAAGGAATTTAATGGCACATAGGACGGCGAGAAAGAGCCAGCGACTGAAACGGGGATTTAAGAACAGGTTGTGGACATCGGAGGGTGCATGTTATGAATCTTTATAATTGACTGGATCTATCTTTACATTTAACATCTTTACATCTGGTCAGATTCCTCAGCTCTCATCAGCAACAGCCGACGGACAGCAAGCTAGCAAAGCACGGATAAAGCTAGCTAGCTCACTGGACATAATATTTGCGTTATTTAGTGATTAACACTGTCAACATTTGGTCTGTTTGGACATTAACACTGATTTTAAAAAAAGGCAGCTTCACAAATTCGAGCTTAATTTGGCGATAAATCGCCCTGCCTTTCCTGCCAGTCGGAGTTTAGCTCATAATCCTCGTTTGAACATAACTCAGGAGTTTTATTTAGCTAGCTAGCGGTTAGCTAAGTAACGGTAGCTGCTGCCGCCGCCGTGCTGGAGTGTTGTCGCTCATCATGCGTGCACCGACACGTTTGCTCTGATGAAACCCAGCAACAAAATGCACCGAAGGGCATAACAACAACAACAACAGCTGCTGCAGCACCAAGTCATGTCGGACCGACAACACCGTGGCTCAGAGCGGCTTTATTAGTGGGAGAGAGGATCCGAAAGCTGACGCCAGCCTCCAGCCTGTTCACACCGCCCTCAAGACACCGAAGAGCGGTTCATCTTCGACTCAACTCGGCCACCAAATCCAGCAAAAATGGGGTATGTAACTCTCAGCACAGTGAACTGACAGGCTGTATTTCACATTCATCATGGTATGAATGTTTTTGTAGATTTGGGCAGCCCTTCAGAGCTAGCCGTTTATGGCTAACTGTATGAAGTACTCCTGTCAACTCCTTTAACCTTTGCAGTGCATGAATACTTCACATATGCTTGGCCATAGTAATAACCAGCACAGATACAACACTATGCTATTGATACCAATAGCTGTCAGTCTTTATTTCTACTCAGTGGATTTTAGATCACAGGTGCCAAAAGATTAGGCTGTACTGAAGTAGGCTGGTGTTGGAAGTGCCTATTTTGGTACAGGTATTTAAAAGCCAAATGTCATATTTAGAAGTAAAGCTAAAACGCAAATCTGACATTATATTGATAGGTTATATAGTTATGTTACAGAAAAAAAAGAGAAATTTTCCTTTTCTTGGCTTCTTTATTTGATATACATAACAAGCAAAAAAAGAAAAGGAAAAACAAATCAGATAATCTGCAAATATTTTGGCTTTGTTGCCATAACTTCACCTTGAAATGTCACTGTAATGATTAATTGTTTGGCAAAATAATTGCTGATTATTTTTCTGTGAGCCGACTGTTCCATTGTCATGTCTCCAAGCAGACATTGTGGAGGAAATGCCGGGTATATGCAGGTTTCACCTCTTAAAGAGAAGATTTGATGCTCTTCTTTTTTCAGTATCATTGAAAACTGAAACTTTGTGTTTTCGTTGTCAAATAAAACAAGATATTTCAAGAGTTGCATCATTTCGTCATTTGACAGAATAATCCATGAATCATTTAGGTCATTTTTAAGATAAATGTGTGAACAAAATAGACTGAATTCTGCAAATAAC
>OMLM01005147.1:130720-141179 GCA_900302695.1 Helostoma temminkii
TGTTTACACCCAGGCTTACACGGACATTACGCAGACTTTGTACTAGGGGCTGGCAGGAGAAAGTTCGTGTGATGTCCGTGTGGGTTGACGCCAGTGTTTGCGTTCACACATGCAGCTCACCTGAGTAAAGTCTAGAGAAAGTCTAGAGTCCAGTGAGTTATTCTTGAGTTATTGTACACATCTTATTGTACAGTCTAATGGCAATGGACACACAGATCGCCTGAAGCGTTCTGTCTTGCTTTTTGGTGGAATCAGTCTGAAGGTGTTTTTAGATAGGACATGTCACTCTGGTGCGTTGTGCCAAATTTAGCGTTCTTCCCCCCAGCCGCTGCACCCAATCTCTGCGGCGAGCGCAGCGCAAATCGCATCCGATCTGAAAAAGCCTTGAGGCTGAATGAGCTGCCACAGTTCGTCATAAAATGGCTGAGACAGATTGTCCAGCATAGCACTGATCTTATCCACCACCCTCTTCTCTGCCACAGCGTCCAAACTGTCCAGTTCCAGTCCTGCTACAGATTTTACCTTCTTGTTCAGTCTGTTGCCCTCACCAGCCTTTATGTCACCTCCTCAACACACAACTGCAAAGAACAAAGCGCTAGCTGCTATAAACTGAACATCTTCAGTACCTTGTTGCACATGTCAAAGGAACGAAGCGTCTGCTCTGTCCTCTCTTGTAGAGCATCTGTGTTGTTTGATCAGTCCAGTTTGTTGATGATGTGGACTCTGTCTCAGTGTCCTCTCCCAGGATGTCGAGTGGGAACGGGTTCTTCCTGAAATCCACCACCAGTTCTTTGGTTTTATTGATGTTGAGCTTTAAGCAGTTACTGTTGCACCACTTAACAAAGCTCTTCATCAGATATCTCTACTAATCATTGTTATCATTGCTGATGCAGCCAACAACTGAGGAGTCATCAGATAATATTTGTAGGTGGCAGGTTCCTGAGTTGTAGCAGAGGCGTAGAGTGTAGACAGGAATGGTGCCAGTACAGCTCGTTGAGGTGCACCTGTGCTGCTCATCACCGCCTCAGATACAAAGCCTAGGCAGGTACAAGTCCATATGACTACCATCTGACATATGACTACCTCTACCTCTGGTGTCAATTGCCAAGAGGGGCTATTTTGGTTTCATCTGACCTAGAACCTGATCCCATTTGAAGTTCCAGTAGTGTCTGGCAAACTGAAGATACTGGAGTTTATTTCTGGATGAGAGTAGAGGCTTGTTTTCTTTTAACCCTTTCAAAATGATGCAGGTGATTTTGGATTGTAGTTTTAGAGACTTTCTGAACCCAAGACCCAACTAACTTCACACGTCTTCTTCCAGGCGGATTCATAACACATCCAGTTGACTGGAATTTCTTAATCATTGCCCTGATGGAGGAAATTGGCATTTTCAGTGTTCTTGCTATTTTCCTACAGCCACTTTATTTCGTGAAGCTCAACAACCTTTTGTCGCACATCACAACTATGTTCTTACCCATTGTAATGAATGACTAATGAATGGTTTGGCCATTTTTTTCACAGCCTTCTTTGCTCATATTTACCAATGGTGCCAATATTAGTTGAGAGCACTGTAAATGCTTTGTGATTTTGATTAACAATTTATCTTTAAACGACACCTGCAGTGACTTCGCTCTGCTGATTTAATTAACACTTTGAAACGCAATGGGAGGTTGCCAGAGAGGGAAACATTCAACATGTCCCAGAGGAGACCTGGGACACTCTGCATCCAGGCAAATCTAGTTTCCCTGAAAGATTTTAAAACAAATTTAAACTGGTGGAACCCAGTGTCAAGATAAATAGCATGCCACCATACCTTTACTATAAACCTTTGTCTTACTTTAGTGGCCTTACAGACTGCTTAAAGTGTAGCAAGGCTGAAGTTGTCAGCTCTCTTAGGATCCAGAATGTTAGTCCTCTTTTTTAATTTTGTCTGGGAGTCTAGACCGACAAGGGTGTGTGTAAAGGAGGATCCCAGTTAGTTATTGGAAGTAATTTTGTGTTCTTTCACGCTTATCAAATATACATTTACATTTACATTTAGTCATTTGGCAGACGCTTTTATCCAAAGCGACTTACAAGTGAGGTACAAAACAAGCAAAACTCTAAGTCAAGGAGCAAAAATTAAAGCAAAGCAAAGCACTCTTAGGAGAAGCGTGTTCGTTTTTAATGAGATATGAGATATGAATTTTTTAAAATATACAGTAGATATCAACCAAAACATTTATAGTCAGTATGAGCATTACTTTGTTCTGTTGGCCTTGTTAGCATTTTAGCCGTAGGGAGGGCAATGTTATTCTTAAACTATCTTTACAATTACTGCATAGATTTTCATTTGTTTACATTTAGTCATTTGACGCTTTTATCTAAAGCAAAGTTGAAGTTCGTACTAACATTGATGGTTCCTAGAGGATGACCTCCACTGACTTTTAGTTTAGTTTTATTTAGTGCCAAATGGATTGAGATTAATCCAGCTACAGATTTGTTATCCTCAAAAATGAATTGGGATGTCTTTGACCTTTTCTACAACCCCAGGGCAGAAAAAGTCTGAGTGATATGTGATGCTATGTGTAAAATTAACATAAAAACAGAATGATTTGCAAAATCATTGCATATTTTTATTTACAAAAGAACATATAAAACATTTCAAATGTGTACGCTGAGAAAATGTACCATTTTAAGAAAGAATAATGCAATGTTTAAATTGATGGCTGCATCATAAGAGCAACTCTGTTTATCACTACTGTATTCTTTAGACATTCATGGTTTCCAGAGGATATATCCTACTGACTGGCACTGACAGGTTGACATTTCTCGAACTATTGGAGGGATGAAATTTGTTATAGACACTTCCCTTCCCTTCAGGATGCATTGTAATAATTAAAAATTGTAACGTCAGTGTCCTGCCCTTAGCTCAATGTAGCTCACTGTTACATTGCTTAGTGATCTATTAGGGAACTTGGATAAAATTGATTGATCATTAGTGCTATTTTTAACACTTGTGGCTGTGTCTGTTGTGAAAAAGTGAGATATAACTGTCATCTGTTTACACTGGCAACAAAATGTAATTCATATTCATCGTGGGCTGCACAGGCAGGCCTGTAGTTGCTTGACTTGTGTTTGTGCAAGAGTATTTAAAGGTCTACTACACTTTTGAGCAAATAAAGATCCTTGGTGATCAGGACTTTAAGGTTGTTTGCAGACACAAGTCATTCCATATTTAAATTATTTATTATTTAGTGCTGCCTTGTCTTGTCTGTCTGTCCTATGGAACAGTATTAAGGCCATCATAAAAATATATTTTGCAGACTAAGATATTTATAGTTTGATTTGCTTGGGAGCTCTCCATCCATAGCAATGTTTGGTAGCCATCCAGAGCCTGCTGATCTCCGCATGCTGGTCCTTCCTAGTAACCTTTGGCACCGTTGCCTCAATTCATTGTCTCCACACCAGTGCACACCCTGCTCTTCAAGTGTGGTCAGCAAACAGTCACACATAACACCTTGTGGTTTTCTAGCCAGAGTCATTTGGACATGTCACTTTGCACTACTTTTGTGACGGGTGTCACGGGTGTAAAAAATGAGTGACAGCCAAACATGGGCTGCGCTGCCAAACAAACATGAAAGGGTGCCAATTCTCTCCATAGCATCGATCTAAACCCACATGATTGTTAGCTCCAATCAATTGTTTTTAATTAGTCTAGCCCTTGTTTTGTCATGCAACTTGTTCAGGAGCTACACCAGCTACAAAAAGAGTCATTTGTAGTCTTTGCTGTGATTTGTGACAACCTCCATCATCTCTGAAACAGCTCTGTGTCCGTATGGAGGAGATGGATGTCCATGTCGGTGTGGGCTCTGCTTCACTGCTGAACTCTGCTCCGCTGTTATTTTAAAAGTAGAAGAAAATTAGCATATCTGCCCTTTTCTATTGCAGCTTTTAAAAAATGCATAATTTCAGCCTACTTCCCGGCATTAGGTTTCAAGAAAGACGCCCCTATCTCATTCTCTGATGCAGAGAATGCATAGATTTTTAGGGTGTGTTTTTTTTTATTAGTTTTTGTAAAGCTGTGAATCATAATGTCATATCCTTAAACTAGCAACATATTGCCATAAAAGATAATGCTACAGACTCCTACCTTAGAGGTTTTATTTTGCCTGACCAGAACTCCAAAAACCAATGTTTTTTTCTTCACTCTGGTATATAAAGAGCATTTTTAAAATGTGTTGCTTGAAAAATTGTTACTCATCAAATGTTTAGTTCAGATTATTTTATGTCTAGTAACTGATCAGTGTGTCTAAAGCCTTATAAACATGAAAATAAACAATTCAGTTCCCTCAAGAAGGTCGTAAAAGGTATTAGTCATATTCTGAGTTGTTCTGATAAAGTTTTTTTATTGCAATTTCTGAGTATGAGGTATTAAAAGGGCTGGGAATGTATTTGTATTGTATTTAACACTGACGAAGTATGCCTTGTATTAATCTGACTGAGTTACAGTAAACTGGCCTGAGATCTGCCCTAGTAAAAATCATTTTCATGTAGTGCACAGATGAGTAATTTGTCTTGTGCACTAAAGTGTAGAGCATAATGGTAAAGTGCATGAAGTTGCACTTCATAAATGAGCCTTTCCTCATCATCCGCTTATTCAACAATGTACAACAGAATTGTAATACAGACCTTTCATGATGTATATTTTCCTAAATATAGCACAGGTAATATGAATTTAAGCTCTGACGAAGTAGCTGTCAGTTTTCAGTGTGATTTATAGTGATGAAAAGTTTTGGCACATTGAATGTGATCTACAATTATTTGTGTGACATTATTTTGTGAAACTTTATAAGGCTTTATTTTAAGCATAAATCATGTTTAATGACTCTGCATTCATCACCCACTGACTGGAAATGTTCATTAACTCCAAATAATGAAGCTATCATTGCTTTTTGGTTTATTTGTGTTTTGGAACATTGCAGAAAGTTTATTTATTTATTACGCTTTTCACTTGGCACTTTAGTGTTTGGCCTCTCATTCCATTCACGATTTTGCAGAAAGAAAATTGAATACACTAATGTCCTGCCCCTGTGTGCATCTTTACGACACGTTAAAAGGGAGGCTGTCTGCGTAGGCGTTTTTTCCCTTCTCGTCATTAACAGTGCAGCAACACAGCAGGAAAGTTAATTATAAATGTGCTGGGAAACTGTGTCTTTCACATTTATCTGCTTCATCACATTCCTCACATCGTTTTAACATTCACAGTGTTGGTAGGATGGCACTGTAGGTTGCTTGTTTGGTCAGTTATTCTATCCCCTAACTGTAACCTGGATTTTCCCCCATATATCATGTCACATTGGGAAGGGATATAATCCCTCCCCTGGGTCTGGCCAATCACCATCCACCACAGCCTCTGCCCAGAGCTCTGTGTCTGCCATTGTTGAGTGATGAATGGTTTGTGGATGCAGGATAAACTATCAGCTAGTTTCACAGCAGGACTTTTTAGGGCTGACTAGAGACATGTTGTGAAACTTTGAAAGGTATTTTTATGGGTTTATTAGGCTGGATTATGTTAAAATCTCTGGGTATGTAAGACCAGCACGTTATGGTTATGTAACCTCGTTTTTGACATGGCCTATTTTGATGCTTATGGCTGAAATCTAAATATTTTCTCTTTTTCTGGTTTATATCACAGTGTATTCTCTTTTTTTTTTTTTACATCTTCTAGACCAAAAGATTAATCGATTAATTTAGAAAATAATCTGAAGATTAGTTGTGACCAGATAAACGTCCTCAGCATTTAGCTTGTAGTACCGTCAAGGCAGCCTCACAGAGCTCCTAGCATGAAAACAATATTTTGCTGTTTGGTATTGTAGCAGTGGTAACTGAAGTGTTACAAAATTATAAGACTATAACCAGTTATTATATTATTTTTTTCCCTTTCTTTCCCTCTCTCCGTTCTTTCTTTCCCCTCTCTCTCTCTCTCTGTGCAGGGAGCAGCCCATCTTCAGTACGCGGGCCCACGTCTTCCAGATCGACCCAAGCACCAAGAAGAATTGGGTTCCCACAAGTAAACATGCTGTCACAGTCTCCTACTTCTTCGACAGTACCAGGAATGTTTATCGAATCATTAGTCTGGATGGATCTAAGGTGTGTGCAAACAGAGCACCCAGTAAACCTTGTGTGTATTCACTGAATGTCTGTATATTGTTTCTTTCTTTAATGAAGCCCCAAAATAGACACATTTTAGATTATTTTATTTGTATGGGCTATTAGTTCTTCAACATTTGTTATGTTAAATCAATCGAATATTCATTCACTCAGTTCTTCATGTCTGTAGCTGTTGTCTACTACTTATTACTTTTTCTCAGAATGACGAAATCAGTCAAAAACTTATAAGTCTTTGTTTTTGTCAGTATATGCTATGCATGTGGCATGTCTGACTCAGTCTAGTCTCTCCGAAGAAGCGAAGGCGCGGTCGGGTCTGTCATATCTATGTGGAGGTGATTATTTTAGTCTTGAGAGGGGTGCAGAGGTGGAGTTAGCATAGTTATATAAGAGTTTCTCTGGGTGACTACTGCTGTTGTTGAACCAGCAAGTTAGCTGTGCTGTGTTCTGCTGGAAATAGCACAGATTGTGTGGGTTGGTGCTGGAGGACACAATCATCCAGACAACAATACATCTTCTCAGCAGCGAAAAAGAAAACCGATACAGATGCCACACGGAGACGGATTTGTTTGCCTTTCTTTCCAAATTCCAGAAGTGAGCAAACTTTTAAAATCAAAATATATACGTCAGAGTAGCAAGGCGATAATAAAGTGACAATGTGTGACTAACATAAACTAAACACCTAAAACACTTTTGCAAAAGAAAACCGTGTTAAAGTTCAAGGATAAGGTGTAAAAAGTAGTTCTCAGGTGGCGTAATGTACAAGTAAAAAATAAACTCTTTTTATTCTGCAGCTCTTGGTATAGAGTCTGTTTGCTGTGTCAGATTGTTCTGTACCTTCTACCAGAGGGTAGGAGATGTCTAGTGTAGAGATTAAATTGGGCAGCAGGGTCCTGATTTCTGTTAATGTTGCCTTAATTGTGCAGCAGAGACCTGTGCAGGTCTCTGCTGCACCGCATGCGCCCCACAAAGTCGCACACTGTGAAATGATGTGTTCAGCGTTGGCGCTTTTATGGCAGTTTATGTAGAGTTGCTGAATTATTTTTTGCTTTTTTAGCTTCCTTAGAATAACAGCTTTTGTTATTCCAGGAGACTTCCAGGAGCTTTCCCTTCCTGAAATCCATTAACTAGTGCATTTAAGTAACCGTTTTACAATCGTCTTTCTTCAACAAGGAAGGAACTGTCATATAAACGAGAAACCTGGCTTCCATAATCATTTTGATCATTTGAATGATTTACCCGATAAACAGAAGTCCTGAAATGACCTAAACACACTTCTACCTACACTCTACAGAAACATGTAGACAACAGTCTGCTGGTAAAAACCACGTGATTCAGGAAAATTCTCTAGAACAACACAAAACTAGATGTGGTTATTCTTGACCTTGTCCGGTTTCAAGAGCGAACTGACAAGCTCATATTTATTTAATGCGTCACATAAGTAAGAGAGAAAGATAAGATTAAATAAACCCCCCATAACCATCCATTCTTGCTTGTTTCCCTCAGAGGCTGAACTCTGCTTGCATCAATACAAGACAAACACAGACTCCCAGCATCCAGTTGCTTTAGCCTAAAGCCTCTGCGTCAGTGGTGCTGTATCAAACTAAATACTGTAGTCATTTCTGCCTTTGAATGCAACATGCTCAGTTGTGTGTTTTTCCTCCACAGGCCATTATCAACAGCACCATCACCCCCAACATGACGTTCACAAAGACCTCGCAGAAGTTCGGCCAGTGGGCTGACAGCCGAGCCAACACCGTCTACGGCCTCGGCTTCTCATCTGAGAGCCACCTGGTCAAGGTGAGGACACACTAACGAGACCCACAGTCGGGTCCCAACAAAAACAGGAAGTTTGTGAGCTTCCCTTGTAGCTGCCTCATCAGCTCAAATTTAGGTGTTTTTCTGGAAACTTGGTTAGTAACAATGATGTCTTATCTATATTCCGGTGCAGTAATATCAGTAAAAGTAACACGATCTGCTCAGTTTTTTAGTCGGCAAGTTTGTTGAGCACCAGGAAAACTCAACACCAAGTAGCGTTTCAGTCGTGTGACTGCAAAGCGACACAGATGCACCACGCGTCTTCTTGGATTGATCATATTTTAGGGAAACGGCACAAGTGTTAAAGTGTTTCTCCCACTGAAAACGGGGGATCGTCCCACGTTTGGACCTTGTGCAGACAGTGTCAGTTACTCCTGTTGTTTTAGTTTGCAGATAAGTTTGCTGAGTTCAAGGAGGCGGCACGGCTGGCCAAGGAGAAGTCTCAGGAGAAGATGGAGCTCACCAGCACTCCCTCTCAGGTAGCAAACACTTTCATACTTTTATGCGTTTTACACCTGGACCGTAAAGATGGATTTCCAGCTGTGAAGAACCAAGGATGTGTTTTCAGCACTAGTCCATAAAACTTATTGCCACACTCATAAAAGCTAAAATATGGACTTTTCTTGGCTGCAGCTAATATGCTTCCAGTCAGGTGTTCAAAAATAGCTTCAGCATTTCTAACTTGTAATACTCAGTGCTCATATGTGTCTATATGAACTTGTTTTAAACTTTGAGACTTCAAGAATACAAGTTAAAGTCTTGGTAATATTGAACATTTTACTACCTGTTAACTTTGTGACAGCTGGTCATTTGATGTGTTGTATGACTGCTCCTTTAGAACAACTTGCACATCTTGTTGTGATGAGCTGCTCTATGCATCTCTCAGCATCGCCCTCACACTGTGCTGTTACGGCTGCTAAGCTAACGCCTTGTGGCTTGTTTTTCCTCCTAATGTTTCCTCCTCAGGGTGGCGCTGCAAAAAGAAATGTGTTGTCAGTCAACAAATCTGGTAAAAAGAAGGTAAAAAGAAACAGAAATAAATCATTTCCATGACTCAGAACCAACCCTTTTCCCAGTCTTACCCCGAGTCCGTGACACATACTCCACTCCCCTCTGGTGTCTCCCCTGCTGCAGCATTTATTCTGTGGGATTAAAATGTTCTTTACACAATAATCAATAAAGTTTATCACTTGTTTTCATTGTTATAGTATAGTAATATAACTAGTAACAAAAAAGACCTTGTCACCTGTAAGTGGTGGACGGTAAGTACATTTACAGTTGTCAAGAGCTGTGCTTTACTTCAGTATCTACACTTCTTCATATTCACTTTATTTCAAAGGGAAATATTGTCCATTTTACTCCATTACATTTATTTCACAACTTTAGTTATTACTGTAGTTATTTTTTCAAAGTTACTAAGCCATATGTGGCTCAGCCAAGGAATAATATTATAATGAACATATTAAAATGTGATGAAATAGCTTATGGTCTAGTTCAAACGAGCTCCACTTTTACCAGCTGCAACATTAGTGAAACACACAATACCTACAAATCTAAAATGTACCATTGTGCACAAGTACTTTTAAAAAAATGCTTCAGATACAATTTGAAATCTAAAGTTTTAAGCTGTATTTTTGCACTGTTTACTTTTACTTCAGTAAAGTTTCTGAGTACTTCTTCTACCACTGTGAATGAGATCATCTTCTATCCTAATGTCAGGTGAACACCCGAGTAACCCTGTCATCAGTTCTCCTCTCAAACTCTCAAAGAAAATGAAATTTATAAATATTTAAAGTAATAAAGTGACACGTAGTTACGAACTAGCTCCACGTCTGTCAGTGTGCAGAAAAATGTGCAGTTGCATGAAAACTATTATTACACCAGATTAGAGTCCCATAATTTAAAGTGAATTTTTACTCACTTCATGATAAAAACTATTCTCTACTTGTGGCGTCTAGCTCAGCTTAGCATAAAGACTGAAGCTGTTAGCCTGGCTCTTTTCAGAATTTATCTGTCTGTCAGTCGTCTGAATTTTATCATTAATAAATTACTTTTTTACTCTTAATACATACAAATCAAAGTGTAAAAGCACCATCAAACGTGGTGATTTTTCTCATAGATGACGTTACGCGCCTCATCACTATTAAACTATTGTTAAATCATCGGTGCAGAAGCTTTAGAGGAGGACAGTACCAGTCAAAGGTTTGGACTCACATAGGAAGGACCATGTTTTTCATGAGCACATTCATGTCTGCACCTGTGTTACCATCACTGCTAAAGGATGTTTCCCTTTAAATTAATGTAACGTGCTATAGGAAGGCTAATGTTTGCTGATCGTAGGCCTTCGGAACAACAACAAAAAAAACAATTACTACATTGTGTTTCTGATCAGTAAGATAATATAAAATCATTTATTTCAGAAAGACTTTTAAATGGTAGTGTTTTTGCTATTTTGGAAACGTTTTAGATACAAGCCTCTGTACATAAAAAC
>OMLM01005148.1:3055-46898 GCA_900302695.1 Helostoma temminkii
CTTACCAGAAATGAAAAAAACAGGTATAATTTTTACTCTGTTAAAATGTAAAGGTTCTGTATATTGAATAAAACTAAATAAAATACATACCAGGCTATCTTGTACTCAGCATTATCCTAACAGATAAAATGCAACCAAGCTGAGGGCTGTGAGAGGGGTGTAGCATGCACAGTACAACAACTGTTTTTCTTGTTTTTACTGTGCTGCCATCATTAACCCACTGTTAGCATATCTGCCTTCACTGATAAAACCACAACTGAAATGACCAAGTTTGAGATGCTTGTAGGAGTTATCAAAAACTGTTCTGGGAAATGGAAAGAGAATGAATAAGGGAGAAAATAAATGATTCTGATCTATAAAAGTGTAAAAGTTAATTATAGATTTTTTGCATATTATGTGATTGTGAAATTTAATACTTTAATATTGTATTTACTACCTTAGAGGAGAACATGATAACCCCTTTTGGCTTCTTGTGATTGGATGAATATTACCTTATGTATAAAGTTATCAAACCTATTTGACTCTATCATATTTTTCATTAGTTACAATATTATGCAACTAAACTAAACTAAACTAAACTAATTACAGCCTCATGTGCACCAAGATACGTGCACTGACCAGTATCAAGTGGTAGAGTTTCAATACCCAAGAGACAGTGGCAACAGTCACACTTTTTTTCTCATGTCATTCATTTTTGTCTTATGACACATGTTGCATACAAGTCAGTCTTGGCAAACAATAATTGTTTATCAAAAGTTTTAACTTCAAGTTCCTCAGTTTAATCTAAATCAAATCTACGGATCTTCAGAAAAACATCATAGATATCAAGCAATCTTTGTTTTTGTATATCTGTACATGTATATATCCAAAAATGCAAAGGCAATGCATTTAGTAAATTCAAATATATTTCAAAGTTAGGATTTTTCTAGCTTTCTGTTTCCCTCTGTTTTGATGTGAACAAAACAGCACAATTGTGTTAAATGTTTTGTATCATTTTCATTTTAGCAAAATTCAAAACGTGACAAAATTCAGTGCTTAACCAAAAAGAAAAAAAAATCAAATCTCAACCAAATAGACCACTGAAAGTGTTTTCTGCTGTACCTAGAGTGTGCAGGAGATGAAGAATCCCTTATTCGTTTTGCAACACCCACATGGTATCAAAACATTAGTCATCAGTGTCACATCTGTTAGTCCTAAGGGGTCGCTCCAAAGTCATAGGTGCTTTCTTTGTGTTTGCTTCTCACTGAAGTATGACATACCTTGCTTGTGTTTTTCATGTGATTTCTGCTAAGCTGCAGCGTACAAGGTGTTGCAGATTGTTTTTGTGGGTTTAGCACTAGTGCGACACAATAAGCCAGTTTCATTTTAACCATTTAAATATGTGACACCCACCGTGTGCACTGTGTTTTGATTCTGATTGGCAGGCATGCTCATAATGCAGCGACCCTTTCACTTGTGTCAGAAAGCCCAATTAGCTCATTTTCTTTCTGTCTTTCTCATCCTTTCAGTTTGTATTCCAGAGATGTAAAGGTTATAAAGATCATAAACTATAAAAGTTTACATAGACACTCTAGGTGTCAGGAGGAAGAAGGAAGAAAGAAGAAAATGGGAAGGGAGGAGGGGTAGCAAAGTCGGAGCAGAGTTTGGCTCTGAGCCAAGTGTGTCTCAAGCATTTTGGTTCCTCACCTTCTGCTGCCCCTGTCAGGCTGGTCATGGCCTCCCTCTCTAGGCATCAGAGATGCAACGTGACAGCCAGGGTGGCTTCCATGTCAGTGAGGTGAGACTAGGTTCTCCGGCTAGATGCCCTGACCAGGACCACCCCTTTGGGTCTGCTGCGTGTGAAAACAGGAAAAAAAAATCCTCACGCTGCTGTATCTCACCATGATTATATTGTCAGTGCCCCCTCCTAACCTGTAAGATATCCCTCCTCCTCCTCCTCGTCCCATCTTTCAGCTTCTCAGAGATCCAGCAGTGGCAGATTAGGATGCTGTCATCAAAGTGGCAGAGTGTTAAAACATCCATTAAGCTTTTAATTGAAGAGACGGTAGGATGTGGCAAAGAAGCATGTGATGTTATGTGTGTTGGTATGACAGAGCTCATCTTGCAGAGGTGAGAAGCGACAGAGACTTGTCAAAGGTCACAGTCGGCCAGAGGCCAGGCCCACTCTGCTGTCAATCCAAGCTGCTCTTTTGTGGCTGAGTTCATTGATGCAAACCACATTTAAAAAAAAAACACAAATAAAATGGACGTGTACTTTTGTTTTTGGTCCTACATTACATGCTTTGAATGCATACATTCAAACACCCAATCTCACTAAGCTGTTTAGAAAACAGATAATTGCAGATTGATTAAAAGCATGTGCACAAGTGTGTCAGTGGGCAAGGGTGGTTAGTCTGATTTGGCATACTCCCAAAAATGTATCTTTGAAGACATCAAGGTCCCCTTTAATGACCGTTTCTTGCATAGATGAACATAAACTGTGATTTTTGTTCATTTCTGGCAGCATAGCTCTGGGGATGGCCATGCTGGCTTTGTTCCACCATTTTAGTCCACACTTAGATGTCTTACAAACTCTTTAATGTGATCATCTGACTTTTAATCTAGCACCGCCATTTGTGGTTTTGAGTGAAATGTCCTAACCGCCGGATGGATTTCCATAAAATTTGGCATAGTCGAATGAATTGGAATTGGATTTAATTGAACTGTAATCATTTTGGTGATTATGAGGTCAAAATGTCAGACTTTTCTAATTCCATCCTGCTTCAGCTGTACTTAGCTTTTAGTGCTAAAAAGTAATTGTGCTAACACACCACACCCAGATATGCTAAACAGAACATCAGCATGCTGGTATTAGCACTTAGCATAGCATTGCTGTGCCTAAGCACAGTGACACACAGCAGTTAGGGATGCAGAGCCATTTGAAAATAAACCAAAAAAGAAGTTACTTGTGTTTCATATTTATGGCCAAATAAACCATTTAAAACATGGGTTAAAAGAATTTATTATGTCACTTGCAACCAGCTTTTGAATTCTGGATCTCACGAATCCTTCATGTGTGGAAAACATAATTTGAATCCCCATGTGGAAAAGTTTCCTAGTAAAAATTAAAACTACAACTTAAAAATTAAATGGTCATTGCTAAAAAAATGGTCAGACATAAATTGTATCCCTGAACAGTCAATATAAGTAATGTAATAAGTGGTAGAAGTACCCTTTGAAGTGACACACATATGCATACATGACTCACATAAACCCACACAATGCCCTTCAGAGTTTTTGCCTTCCTGCTGAGAGGCAGTAATGTCAGTGTTTGTGCTGGTCAGCGGGGTCTCTGTCCACACAGTCAGCAGGGTCAGCAGCCCCACAGCAGGACCTGGACACTTGGAGAAACACAGGGAGGGGGCAGAGAGGGAACCAGGACAGGTTCTGAGGGGTACGTTCGTCTCCAAATCCACGCCAAGGCACCCGATGCCAAACCAGTCTGTCAGGGCCCCTCACGCTGAGGTTCTGGTCTCGGCACCCTGCTGTTATGGAGGCATAAACTGGCATGGGCAAGTGTACGCTTCCTCGTGGAGCTGCATATGATTAACTGGACCATTGGGCAGCTTGGCCTGGAAAAGGTCCGGGGCCTGGGCAAGAGTCCACAGGGCACAGGCAAGGACAAGGGAGGCTTTGCCAGGGTGGAAGCAGATTTCTTGTTTACATTTGATGAAAAATTTGTGCTGACTTTGAGCGAAAAAAACAGTTTTATTCTCAATTGCATCAGATGGATCCCTCTGCCAACATCAGTGTCTCACACTTTCTGAAGCTTATGTATGTATGTGTAAAATTCTTCAGATGCTAGATAGTCAGGTTTTTACAAGTAGAGAAGGTGCCAGTGAGTCAGAAAAATGTGTCTTAAGTGATGGTCGAGGTGTCTTACGTTTCATGCATACACATGATGAACATTTGCTAAAATGTAAAAACTGGGCCATAAACATTTTATGTTGCTTTCTCATATTATATACTATACACACTTACGCACTTGAAGTAATTTAACCAACATTTATGGTATGCTGCACCAAAATTTGTTGGCATAGTGTTAAAAACAAACACACTGTTTTGGAGAAGAAAGAGTTAAGCAGCACATTGATGGGTTTTAAAACAGCAGTCCAAAAAGCTGCCTTTAAACATGATCAAGTCTTTTTCCTTCACACCTCCAACTTCACAAGTGTGACTTCCGTCTGTTGCGTCTCTCTCCATCTCTTTACTCCCTCCTTACTTCTCCTCTTCTCTATGCTTTAACATTCTTCACTTGCAAATTTCACAATTGACTACATGATGCCCACACAAGACTTCTTTACCATCAGGGTTGTGCACTGAAAAATCTTTTTCTCTCTTTGGGTCTTCATCCATGACCAATTATGATGATCATCATTATCTCAGGTTGCAGTATAATCAGTATATATGCAGGAATGATCATTTTTGGCATGTAGCATATTTTAAAACTGAGCGGATGTCAAGCAACAAACAGTATGTCAAAAAAAGGTGTTTTTGACATGTGGACAGCAAACTTTCATAGAATTACCTATAAATAGTTTAACAGAAGTGAAGGCATTGAAGAGGATGAGAGATTTTTAAACATATCTTCATGTGCTGATGTGGACTCGGACCACCTTAGACCCTTCTTGTTACCCTACTCCCTTCCCCCTCTTCCCCAGTGTCCAAACCCCTCTAGCCGTCACTCTTCTTCATCCTCCTCCACCTCCCTCTCGTCCTTTCCCTGAGGGCTATGTGGCATTTCGTCCCTCAGCCGGCCTGCCTGGCCGTGTGCTGTCACTCTGGATGGCTCCTAGCATGCTGTGCCCCGCTGTGATTGAGCATTACGAGGTGTTTCACGCCTCTGTGCATTAGGCGAGACAGCAGAGAGAGCGTTGGGTAAATGATACGTATGGATCGCAAGGGCAACAGAGTTCACGCCTGGGTCAGGTCAGAGAGAGGAAGGCGACAGTCCTGGATACCGTGATTATCCATGCATATACAGATGCATGTGCACATCTGCATGCATCCACCTGCGCTCAATATATACACAAATGTACACACATATTACACCTGTATCTATGTGTACAGGTACACAAACCGACACCTGTGCATGCATATGCATATGGAGTAGGGAGCAGCATCATGAATGGACTGACAGAAAAACCAAGTGATATTTTAATTTGCTCAAAACAGTCACAACATTTGTATTTACAAAGTTAATAAAAAATGGGAAGTACAACGAGATTCGACACTCTTTCCTGCCCACTCATCAAGAACCATCGCAAGATCCACTAAAGTTGATGAAACTCATTTTCACATTTTAATATAGTGACTGCTCCCTTCCTTTATTATCAGTATCACTACAGGTCCTAAATGAAATTTGAGCAGCAGCCACGCGATGACAAGAACAGCAGTAAATTCTGAATCTTAAACAACACACACTTCTTTCTGTTCTTAATCCACCTCCATGCATGAACAGGCAGGGTTTGTTTGAGCTGGTGAGAGTGTGTAATTAATGTGCTTTGATGAGGGGCTTCTGCCCGGTGACAGTGAAAGACCACCTACTGGCTTTTAATACTGCCTGTCAACGTGGCCACAGGACGCACAATACAGGCCTGTTTTAGCTCGGGGGGGTTGAATGGTTGAGAGCTATGCAGAGAGACAGGCACAAAGAAAGGACAATAAAAATGCAATTCAATAATTATCCAGACACTTACATGAATTTAAAAATATTTGTTTGCCGTTGTTAAAGAAAACATACTTTTATATTTTTAAATTTGTCAAAGAATGATCTGTAAACAGCCACTCAGCGTTTCATTCCAATACTCTATTCCGGTATCGATAGTACAGATAATTTTTAACTAATCCAAAAGGTTTATTGCAGGTCAGTGTTTGAAAGCATCAATAAATATATAGTTACTGTTTAGAAAAACATGTCTCAACAACAGACTGCAGCAGTAGTTTAAAGTTAGGGAACACCACACTCAGTTACACTTCTGTGAGCGCCTGCTTAAACCCCTCATCACCAGCACCCCCTCCCCTTTTTATCACACACAGATACACACACCCACACACATAGAGAGTACAGTATGGCTGCAAAATGACATTTTGCAGCCACACTGTACTATACATCCTGCAGGGGCATGGCTGTGTGTACGATGTGTTAACAGCCACTTGACATAATTTACAATGAGTGTAGAGCTTCTCTTAATTGCTATGTGCACACCCACAGAGAGAACCCTTAATAAAATTCCACATTGTCCATTAAACATCTAAAAACATGTTTTTGATGTTCTGTCAAATTATAGCAAAAATGGAAAGCAATGCTACAAGATTTAAAACAACATCCTGTTGCATTGCTCAACACGTATGACACATGCCCCGTGTAGAGTGTGTCTGTCTTATCTCATGTCACTAAGTGGCTGTTGTGGTCTCTCATTGACATCGCTGTTCATCAGCTCTACCTTTTGTTTTTATGTCTCTACATACTTCTAACATGACTATTTCAGCCTCAGTAAGCAAACATGTGAGCACATACACGCACATACACACAGCTCTGGGCTACATTTGACCACTTCACCTGTGATATGAAGGACCCGCAGCACCAGCCTAGATGCTGGAGTTAAGTATAGGCTCTTGTTTCCAAGCACCTTGTACAGCTGTAGGGAGAATGATTTTCCTCTTCATGTCTCCCTGTCTCCTCCTCTGTTCAGGGAGTGAGTGTATGTGCCACAACATAGCAGATCAATACAGCCATCCAGGAGCTCTGCCTGCCATGCTTGTCAGCCTGCCTGATGGCTTGTCACAGTCTCTTGAGTGTCTGGAAGATTTTAAGTCTCTAGTTGTCACTCTTGACTTCTCTTTTCTCTACGCTTCTTCCTAATGTCCCTCTCCTGTCACATTCCTGGATGTTCTTTGTACACATTCTCCTTGCCATATTCTTTCTATCTCGGCTCCTTCTGTTCGTTTTTCCACTCACTCCCTTCCTCTGTCTCTCTGTCCCTCTCTCCCTGGCTGCCTGCAACCCCGGGGCTTGACAAGCTGGCCAGGCTGCCACATCTGCCAGCACATCTTTAGCAGCTTGGCAGTGAGGAACGTCCGTCACAGGTTGTAATCAAACCTGCCTGGAAACTGAGCAGGAGGAGAGAGGAGTGAGGAGGAGGAGGTGGAGGGAGTGCAAGTGAGGGGGAGGGCCCCTCCTTCTGCCTGATTAATCATAATGTAATTTTAATTAAAAAGCACAGTGTCAAAGGGTTTAGCTGCCTGAGAAGTGAGCCCAGATTGCCACGCAGCAGCAGCCCCCTCAGTCTGCGGGCAGGAAATGCGTCCTGACAAATTCAGGCGCCCGGGCCAGGAAAAACAAAGGCCACCATTACCAGGATATTGTCATTGAGGGAAGAGCAAGGGTGTGGGTGAGAGTGAAAGGGGGGGTGACATGTATGATGAGGGGACAAGCAAAGGAAGGAGAATGGAGATGGGAGGGGATGTGGAACGTGGGGACAAGCAGAGAAAAGGTTGGGGGTCACACTGTCATGGCAATTGGTGTTCGGTGTAAACGCTCATGTCATGCAAAGTAAGAGTAGAGGCAAGAGTCAGGTGCAAGAGATTCTGGCATCATGTTTTGTCAAGGGTGGATATTTTAAGCTTTTGTGAGCGATGCTGTAGGCTGGGTCCTTGTTTTCTTGATGCTTAGGTTTGTTTACATCTCAGGTGCATGTAGCGTCCAGTCAGTGTCAAGCCAGGCTATATTTACTCAACCTGAGTCAGGGTTGTTGTGTACTGTGGTTTCGGCTCCAGGCCAATCTGTAGCTGAGACAATGGTAGCTGCTTGAGACAAGGCAGAAGGAGTCGCGATGTCACCTGAGGGAGGCCAGAGGGCTGCAGCCAGGGTCAGGGAGAGATTCTGTGGAGACGTGGGGTGTCAACATGGCTGAGCTGAAAGTGAAGCCAAACACTTGTGGTGACATGGCATTACCCTGGGTCATGGTGACAGATTAGGAGGATTACAGACATGGGTGAAATGTGTCTGTGCAGGGATGCCCATAAGGTGTTTTGTTTTAGATGCATGAATATGTGTGATTGCACTGATCGGGCACACGCTCAGATGGTTTTATTATTATAATTATTGTTAGTGATACTTTATTAAATCTCTTGAGGAAATTATCTATGGACAGGCATCCCCTTTGAGGCACCAAGGGTCTTTGGTTCATTGTCTTGTCCAGGGACACTTGTGGCCAGGAATCAGGGAAACTGATAGTTGAACCACCAACCTTGGGGGTCATTGACAGCTGCCATACTAACTGATTCATTGTTGCCCATTACGTTTCTTTTTACTTAAGAGTTTTTATTAAATAGGTTTTCAAAGTATAATATCAGTTATCATTACATGTGCTTAACTAAATGATCTTAAAACTTCTTTACTTACTTTACCTTATTTAAACTTAATTATTAGCTTATTTGATTAGTGTCAGGGTTGAAAAACAAAATACAGTAAAGTGTTTTGTTTTTTGTTTTTTGTTTTTTGTTCTTTTTTTTTTTTTGTTAGGTGACCTTTAGTTATGTGAAGTAGTATCAGTCTTTTTAGCAAAAGCCCAACATGTCTACATTTGACTATACGACTATATGGGAGCAATGGAGGATGTGACATTGTTATGGAAGCACAAAGTCTGTACTGTAGGCAGGAGGTCAGGGTGGATACATGGATGCACAAGACAGTGATCTGCTGTTAATTTTAATGTTCACCTAAAAAAAAAAATAGTCTTATTTATTACCACAGGTAAAAGTTCTCACTCTACAGAATAGCTGTTTTCAAAGCATTACCTCATATACTGTATCTGTAATATACAATTTTATTTTTTATTAATTTCATTATTATTGATGCATTGATGTGTAAATAGCATTTTAACATTGTCCAGTTGAGGACAAGATAAATTTAACCACTATATATTTTGGTGTATAAGTACATGGTTTTTATAAATGATACATGGAGAGTTAAGGTGTAGTATACATAGCCTGAGTAAGACAACAAAGGAGATAGATATACCCCCGAGAGAAAAAGGGGTCTAAAAGCTTAGCATCCTTCCTCCTTCCTTCTGATCCTCTCTCTTCATGTTTGTGGGGATGAAATGGGGTGGTGTCTGGGACTGGTTGACCTTTGAAAAGGAGTAGACAGGAGGAGGATGTAGGAGAAAGGAGGGGGTCTGGGTGGGGTTGGGGTACTAGGCTGAGGTTTCAGAGGTGAGAGACTGTGAAGGGCCCTTCATTGGGCCCTAACAAGCATTTGATTTCTCCCCTCAGGTTTTTGGGTGCCCTATACTACTCAGATGAGTGGTGTCTAAGAAGCATAATATCCTTAGAGGCAAGTCCTCTGTGTGTTGAAGGACCAATACTAAACTAACTGTTTATGGTGTGATTATGATGTGTCTATTTTAATAAACCATGAAAAGGAATTAAAACTGCATGTAATAATGACAAATATAACACAGTTATCACATGCCTTATATAGAAGATATTTGAACAGGAAGACTTTCCATTACCTTAGGCATTTTGTTGGTGTAGCTGAGAAAGTGGACAGGTGCATGTGCCTACAAATGCCTATTAAAGTGAACTGTAGTCACAGAAGTGACTTAATATCAATTCTAAAATCAACTGGAAGCCAGTGGAAAGAATGAGATGTGAATGTGAGTTCCCTTATTTGCGTAACAGCAGTATTATGTATCAAGACGTTGTGTGTGTGGGTTACAGATTTGCATTTGATGTGCATCTGAATTCTTGTATTTGTACTCAAGCTTTCTTAATTTTTTTTTCTTAGAAAAGCAGGTCTTTGAATCTTGAATAGAATTTTTTTTTCTCTATTACCTATTTATTGCCATTAATAATCCAATCTCTGATCTTCTTTTAACTTAGTAATTAGAGACTAATTTACTAATTTCCTTCCATTAAGCCTGTATCGTATCCTTACGTCTGATTAATGTCCCACTTATTGCTTTTCTATGCTAAATCAACTCTATTGAGCTCTATTGACCACAGAAAGCTAACAAGTGTTGGAGTGACCAAGAAGTGCAAAGCGAATAATGAGGTCTCTGTATGATCTGATGTGGTCCATATTGTCCTACTACAGCGGCATGCTCCAACAGAGCACGCTCGCACACACACGCACACACACTAGGACACTAACGAGGATTTGAACAACCTCTTTCGACACCTGGGGCTAGAGACACAAAGCTTCCCACCCGCCCTACTGAATGGAGAGGCAAAAAGAGACAGATGACATCTTAAACAAGCATTAACACGCAGGTAGCTAACAAAGCCAGCTCGATCTTATTTGCATGTCAAAAGACGTGCACATGCTTCAAGGGGAGGCATATGTACCGAAATGTACAAATGCAAAGCGTGGCTGCATTACATAAGCAAGAGTGCACATATGTGTGGGTGTGACATAAAAAACACACAAACAGAGACAACTACGCGCTCGTCACATTACTCCAGGTCACACAGTCCTAGAGGCTGAGATCATTATGAGGAAGACATTCTGCCTATTGGATCAACAACTGAAGAGAAAGGCAGAGTCACTTGATTTCTGTCAGTCTCCTTTTCACCCAGAGCTCCTGGCGCTCCAGCTCTTGGTTCCCCCACGAGCCACCCGCTGGCTGCTTTAACCGCCCTCTAATAAACCCATCTGTTGGGTCATTATTGCATCCACAGCCATCTGAAGAGGAGAGCAACCCTGCTAAGCAGACAGAGAGAAGGCTCAGTTCATGGAGAGCAGGAGAACAAAATATAGTCCGGGAGAGCTTTTTGTGTCACTGTTCGTTTACAGAAAGAAAATCAGCAAAGGGAGCTGATTTCTCCTCACAAATCCTACAAATTAAAATCACTTTGTCATGTGAAGTGAAATTTTTATTTATATTGTCAAAATCTAAATTTAGTGATAATGGTTATGACATAAACATCAAATGTACAAAACTGATAGTACTGTCATTGGCATAATCATCTTTTACACTTAATTTATTCACCTTTACTTACTACATTGTTCTGTGATCTCAAACAATTAAAAATGAATTTCTCATGTGTGCCTTGGCTGCCGAATGGTTACAATTCTTGCCTTGTAACTGCAGCGTCCCTGGTTTGACTCTGGCTGGAGACACTCTCTCTCTTCACCCATGTTTCCTGTGTGGCTACGAGCTCTACCTAATAAAGGGGAAAAAAAGATTTTCATTTGCTTTGTGCTTTTGTTTCATTGTGAGCATTATTGGTATTTTATCTACAGCCTCTAATAATAAAAGCTATTGTTTTTAATTTAAGAGTTTCTGATGCTAATCTTCAAGTAACTAAATTGTGTAAATTTGCTAATGAATGTGAAAAAAAAGAGATGTGCTCGGTGGCCTGTTCATAAGGTACCAAGGCACCACTGCTCCCATGGCAAATACTGTAGACAGGTTGTCAGTGTGTGTGCAACTGTGTGAGTGTGTGCAGGTTTGTATACCCATATGTACTGTGCAGTGTATGTGTGTTGTTCCATTGGCATGGGCAGCTGAGAAGGGCTGGTGAGGCTTTAACTTTGCTAAGCTTTTTCCTGCCAGGTCCCTGGGAGATCCCACTGTTCGTTTATATTGAACTTTGTAGACCGGTGACTCTGCCAGGCTCCCCTGCCTACTGCTGTAATATAGGAGCTGCTGGGGACCTGCACAGCCAGCAAGACCTAGGGAGAGAGACACAGATCACACTGGCCCTGTGGTTATTACATTCACCCGTGTAGGTGTGTGTTTGTGTGTAGAAGAGTTTTTTCTATGGTTTTTGCATTCTAGGTGTGATGTCCGGCCATTTAAAAGTGTTTGCTTGTGTGAATTTTGTGTTTGTACAGTATGAATTATTCTAATAAAAATGGCAGATTACTTGCGCCCTCTTTTTGTGTGTTTTTGTGTTTGTATGAAACTGGCGATGCTCCACCTCCAGCTCGCACAGCCTCTGTCATAAACAGCCACAGCCTCTGGCAGGTGGAGCACTGTGCTACACAGATACGTGTTTTCCAAAGTGACACACAGAGACACATATGTGGACAAACACATACACATACATGAACACATGCAAACACACAACACTGGGAATACCCACAGGTGAAGCTTAGAGGGCAGAGTCAACACCTTATTATTAAAATGCACAGACAACCACATGTGCACACACACGGAGAACACACACACATGCACAGTGACAGCTGTTTAGGGTGTCTCAGACACTGCCAAGCTCTCATGGTTTACTGCTCTTAGGTTCTCATATTAAAATTAAATTGATAACAGCTCTCTCTTTAGCGTGTATCCACTTCATATTTAGATGTTAAATTTTTTGTTTCCATTTAGTTATGCATAAGTAAACGCGAGCAGCCAGTGTCTGATTTTCATCAGAAACTATACAAAATATTTCATTAAAGGCAAATAATGACATCAAAAATGTTTTTATGGACTTTAAATGTTTCTACAAATTATGATAATTTTGCATTCAATTAATAATAGATTAAGTAAAGTTATTACTTAAGATTCAAAATATATATAAAATATATTGTCTACAGAATGCCAATAGATAAAGTAATACATTTTAGGTCAAGTTAACTAGTTGGTTTGTGGCAATTCATTAAACAAAATGAAGAAAAAGTAGGAAAACTGTAATTGTATCTATAGAAAATATGCCATAAAATGTTTTATCAGTATGTAGTTGATTAGCCATGAAAAGCCAGATATTTATGATCTGACAAAAATTACATGAGCTATCATTTTTATTTATCAATAGTTGTTCAAATTGCAGTATTCAACATTTAAAATGAAACTCTGTCATTCCCTTCATTATCAGTTAGTTTCATTGACCTTAAATTAATGTATTATGTACAGAAATGGCACATGCATAATGTTGTGTTAAATGAATCCATGGCATGTGATAACGTGACATCCCCAATTCAAACACATAAACCAGACTTGAGCTTTGCAAAAAGAAGATAAAAATCTCAGCTGTGTCACCACAGATTGTGGATATAATCCCTACAAAGCAGTGTGTTTATCCCTTGTCCAGAAATAGCAATTCATCAGTGACCCTATAGTGCCATTCTCTGTATGGTCCCAGCAAGACTGCACTAAATGTTCAAGTGGAGGTAAGTGCTGTAAGTCCTTTGACAATACAAGCATGGTTTCAAGCTCAATACAGCTCCTGTCCTCAGAGGGCATGAGGAGGAGAAGGTGGGGGGAGAGGGGAATACAAGGAGCAGGACTCAGGGTGGAGGGGTCAGAGAGTATGTGGCTAGGGACCTGTGTGTGTGTGTGTATCTGCACTGTCTCCTCTACGAGGTTCTGGGGACAGACGTGGTGCTTTCTGTGGTAAAGGGAAGATGTTGTCTCCTTGCTTCAGTGAACCCTGCAGCCCCGCAGAGTGAAGGGCTAACAGGGAGGAAGGTCTTCTCAAAGAGTAAGACAAACCAGATCCCCTGACACCTGCTAAGACAATCAGTTGCATCTTTAACATATGGTATGGTTAGAGCAAATAAGGGAAAAAGATATGTACTAGTGCATTTTAAGATGACACAGACACACAAAACATACTAATACAGGGCAGAGAGTGCTCACTGGGCATGGGTCATTCTTGGCTTTACAGATAAAATAAAAAGAAATAAACAATTAATATTAATTAATTCAGATGTACATGGAGTGAATAATACTACAAAATAATAAACTGTATACTGACTGGTGAAAACATCCAATGTTGTTAAATTCATGGAAAGGAAATTTTGAACATTGGAATTAGATCAGATAGAAGTTCAAATAAATAAGATAGTGCCAAACAAGCCTGGCATAACACACCTTAAACACACCTTAAACAGCAATTTCACTGTTTTTCAACGAGCTTCCTGGTTTTAGTTTGAGAAGAGAAACCTTGAGGATTTTTTAAATAAAGAATATGTCATATTTAGGACGAAATGCAACTGTCTAATTTCCAATAATACTTGCATCTTTGCTTGATTGCTCTGTTCTTCCTTCAGGTAAGAGAAAGATAAATAATTTTGGTCATTCGGTCAGCTACAGTAAATAATAAATGAAATCCTTTGAGAGCATACACATGACTGTATATTTCTGTGTGACGTTCAGGTATAATGCAGAAGTGAAAAGAGGGTTTTATGTCATTTTAAAGCAAGGTCTTGGCAGAAAGGTCGCACTCGTTTCTTGAACACATCACTGAAACCAGGAGACGACAGAGTCAGAAGCTCAGGCTGTGTGAGTGTGTGTCAGTGAATTTGTCAAAAAGAGGGGGTGGGGGTGAGGGCGCATGTGTGTCTGTCCTGCTGTGTCATGACACACAACTAATCATGAGGGAGAAATTTGTGTTATGCTGAATTGTGAACATGACTAAATGCATGTGTGGTCAGCAACAACCGAGTTTGATGATGACTGCTGCCATTTTCACTACGAAAAACAGCTTTATGTTTTCACATTTTAACACAAAAATTTGAGTGAAAAACGCAAAAAACACAAAATGGAACACCTTTATCATCACATTTGGTAAAAGACCATGGCAGACATGACATAAACTATTCAGAAAACCATTAAAAAATGTTTTTCATTACATTGAGACTTTCCTAGCCCGACTGTGACTCTACTCTTCACACCCACTGGCCCAGTGAATATTAAAAATGGATTAACATACATGGTAAGAAAGTTGACAAAAATATAGCTGTAGATGCCCTGCTTCATGTTAATAAATAATGTCACCTTTTAGGTGTCATCTTTATGGGAGAAAGTGTTATATCCTGTTATATTTGGGCGTTTCCTGTTTACACCAGCTGATTGTCAGGGTGTCTGACCGATAGCACCTGATCAGCTGACTGGTAAGCATCTGTGTTTGCTCTGTGGACAGTTGATTAACACTGGTCTTTAGTTCAGCATATGATCTGTCTTTTGCTCTTTTTGGTCTTAGATTTTCTTTCTTACTCTTTTTTTCTCTACACTGTCTCAGATAACGCTTAAATTGAGAGTCTGCTAGCCTGCAAGCCTGCCATAGTGATGTTTGAAGCCTCGGTATAAGGGAGTATAATGGGTCTCACTCAAAAGCCTCACACAGCTGGAATAAGTGTTTCTAACAAGCTCGGACCACACACACATAACTTGTAAATTCTTGGTTTTGGTTTTGACAAGAAAAAAAAATAAATCACAAAACGGATCTTTTAAAAGTGGTTTTGCTCATCTAACTTTAATTAATTATAGTGTATTTGTATATGCAGTTGTTGAATAACATCATGTTTTTTTTAAAAGTCACCCAATCATCGAATATCAGCAGTTTGTTTTGCAATAGGGTTGAAAGAAGGTTATGCATAAGATATAAATCTGCAGCTACAAGTTTTCCAAGTGTCTATAGTTACAATTCTCGTCTGTGATAGTGTAGACATACAGATGGAACAAAGAACAAGTAGTTGAGCAGCCTTCTCTCTGACAGAAACAGATTCTTCCACACCTCTGCCTGTTCTGCCTGAAGGCTTCTCACAGGTACGATTTCTTGCCCTCGGTTCACGAACTGAAAATGAGAATCTCCAAATTAGGAGTCAGGGAGTCATGTCAGAGCCTGACCCTGGATTCTCACCTTCTATCCATCTGGACCTGTGAATACTGGATATGATCTGTATGGCCGTGCTATGCTTCTACACTCTTCTTTCACCTCTACTATCTTTTTATTTCCACTACTTTTTTTTATCCGGTCATTCTGTGGCTTTCTCCTCACCTTTTTTGCAGCTTACTATTTAAATTGAAATGTTAACTTTACAGTTATTTTCAGTGTTCACACTGCATATTAGAATATTAAACCCATAGTTGTATATCAGTTTTTACAGAACTGTTTACATGTAGCAATGACACACACGTGTAAAAGAAAAGGTGCGGGGGCAGAAGACAAGTTGTAGACATCTCATTCTCATCGGCTTTTATCAACTGCCTTCATGCTCATTAAATAAAAAGCTGATTTGATCTACAAGTGTATGGGGTGGAAGAAGACGCTAATTCTGCCTGTCCCTACAAGGAGGGGAGGGAAACAGAAGAGCGCAGGGTTAGTAAAGCATTAGTGGGCCCTGCTGGTGTGTTGGCCCCTGTGAACCAGACAGTGATTAAGTGGTTCTGCTTGGGGCTAAACGTGGCACCTTTGACAGTGTTACGGTGGCGCTATAGTGGCAGCCGGTTAGATGCTTCTGCTACATTACTGACGGTGTCTATATTCATGCTGACTTGAACTGAGGGATTAAGATGGTAGAGAACCACAGCATGTGGAAGTGGGAAAAGGGGCACAAGACGACACGTTGTGCAGCTTACTTATTTTAGATTCAATGCTTTTCTGTTCGAACCTATTAGTACAAATTATTATGTTTTTATTAATTATTATGAAACTTTTAAATTAAAAAAACTGTATAACATTTACTGTGATATTGTAATGCCTTTTGCCACAGTTGTTTAAATGGTAAATAGTCTGCACAAGCACACACACTGATGGCAGAGCTGCTATGCAGCTGACCTGACACATCGGGGGCAACTTGGGGTTCAGTGCCTTGCCCAAGGACACTAATACATATGACTGAAGGAGCCAGGAATCAAACCACCGATCCTACGATTGGCAGACGACTGTGCAACCTCCAGAGCCACATTCGACTGATGTTGCTAAACCTAAAATAGACACAGGACATTGTCAGTATCTTATGTTTGTCTTCTTTTGTCACGAAAACTCACACTTAGAGTTTATGCTTTTTATAATGAATTGTCTTGTATTATAGCAAACCTTGCACCTTGTATTTTGTCCAGTATACCCTTTGTCCTACAATTCTACTATGCTGTCAAACCAAAGTGTTGCAAAGACCTAATATGTTGTCATGATAAGTGCTGTTGAACATATGTATAACAGCACATTCTTTAATTTATTTAAACTGAGGAGGAAGTGTTACAGTATATGTGCTACAGCGGGTTCAGCCCTTCATTCTTTTATCTACAATGCTTTTGTTTTCCACTCTAAAAACAAAACAGAGCTTAGTGTTATCACTGATTATACTTTTAAAGTCTGTCATTCTGTCATTATTTGCTGGTGGCCCGCAGCCTGAGATTCACTGCACTGAATAAACATGTGCCCACTTGTCTATATTCACCAAGCTCTCTGTCCATTATATACAAAGGAGCTGGCACTCTCTTCAACAAACACATACAATAATCATTGACAGGTTTCTCTCATCTCATTGGAAAAACATGCTGCTGGTAGGAGAATGAGAGACATGAAATCACTTTCAGTGGGACATAAAGGCAGCATTGTGGAGTGGCCTGGTGGTAATTATGCCACACAGAGTCATACTGAAGGAAGCTATTTAGCAATATGGCCTTGGCCTGGGCCTCTGCTGCTGATCTCATTTGGCTGCATTAATTGGGTTGCTCTGAGACGCGGAGCTGGGTGTTAACACAGCAGCCCACTGCTTGGCTTGTTGGTTGGTTAGTTAGGATGACTAACATGACAGTCTGTTCAGTTCTGTTGTAAATCTACAGGCCCCTTGAACTTCCTTACACCTCACCATTCCCCATCCTCCATCCTATCAGTCAAAGACAGCTGGGGCTACGCAGAGGGCACAACTGCTCCCTATTCACCGTATTCAGCATGGTGGCAGCTACTGCAGCACAATGGAGCGTGCTGCCTGCCCTATTCAATAGAGACAAGAGAACCACCTCAGTTTGTTTGTGTTTTGAATGAGTTCTCTGGTTATGAAGCTAAAGTGTCCCCACTGAAGCAGAAAAAAAAAACGTTGTCTAAATATCATGAAGATATATTTATTTTATAACTATGACAGCAGAAAACTTACAACAAAAACAATTGTGCAAGAAAAACAAAAGACCAAAAGAAAATTTGATGTTTAAATGTTTGCTTCAGCAAACCTCAGTAAGACAAATGACCTTTGGTAACTATTTATTGAATATTTAATAACTTGATATAAGAATTAAATGCTGCTCAAGTCTTTTTGCGGTGTGAAAAATGGATCTCTAAAAGACACTCAAGTTCTCCTTTTTTAAAACAGCTTTGTTTGACACCACCAACTAGGTGATTTATAATTTTACTTAAAAAAAATTATACCTCTTTTAGAAAAATCCGTTTTTGCAGTATTTAAAAGAGATGGATGCTATATTTCCATCCACAGAAACTTTACTGCTACTCTCTTACAACCTAGAACTTTTTTAGTCGTCGAAAGTACTGTGCTCTTTTTCACACCAGAGCTTTTTTGAAGGTGTTAGCTTTTCAAATACAGGACGTCTTATTTTTAGACTTCAACTCCACATTTTCTCTTGCTCGTGAGATTGGTGTTTTTGTGCTGCAAATTTCAGTGGGTCCTCAGTGAAATAGCACACCAGTCACATGCAGAACTCTGTACTAACACCCAACCCCACATCTTTGTACAAACACTACTTTTGACGTAAAGCATTTAAGGATGCACAAGGAAACATCCTCTGCTCTGACACATGACCACATCAGAGAGACATTTCACTCTACATCTGTATGTGCCATAAAGTCACTTACTGCTTGCTTTGCTGATGATATCTCAGTAACAACAAAAGAAAAGCCTTGCTATTGTGAGAAGACATTTCTCGTGTGGGGATGTTTTGCAGGGGAAGCAAATAACAGTAATGTTCAAATAGTATTTAAGGCTAATGTGGATATTTTCCTCTCACTTTACTACTGTATTTTAATTTGTATTGTCTTGAAATAGTGTGACTATCCATTGCAAGACAAATTAAAGAAGAAAAGACTTAAAGTTGCATTAACCATACAGAAATTGTAGCACAGAAGACACTGAAGCCATGGTGGCATATGCTGAAGGTGAGCCATGCATGTCAGCTAGGTCAGGCAGCAGTAGGTCATTTCCATAAGGTGCCGATGGAGCAGGTGATAGGAGGGTGCTGGCATGAGTGGGACAGAGGTACTGTGGCAGATGGACCTGTCTTGCACTGACCATGTATCTCTGCACCCTGCTGGGGCCCCAGGAGGGGGCTGAGCAGGCTCCCAGAAAGGAGTGTGTCCCACTGAGACCCTGGCATTGAGCCCTGCCCAGCTTTGGCCTGCACCCATCTCCATAGCCTTCTTCCTCAACCATGCCTCCCTCTCCACCCCACCCTGCAAAACACCCTAAACGCTGACCAAGCCCTCAGGGCTCAGGCCAGCCTCCTGGGCTAACAATGGCCCAGACAACAAGCTGGTCCATTGGCAGGCCATGTTCAATGAGTCTGCCAGGGATGGATTCTTGCAGAAAGTACAACAATACTGCATTAATGCATTGGAGATACATATATATATGTGCATATATGCATATAAACTAAACATTTATCCTAGTTTCACCTCATAGAAGTATTTTTGTAAAACATGCCTCAAGGGTTTGAAAATGCATTAATATATCAGGTGAAAGGGTTTATGCAGATGTAACTTCTCATCTTTTTATCTGCTACTTTGGAGGTCCAGTCATTTTCCGTTATGTGGCAAACACACACAGCTTGAGCTGTGAATTTTCTTTGCAAGGTGACATTTCCTGGTTATGTGCAAATAAAGCACACACAGAAATACTGTCACAGACAAAGACTGAGGTGGATCTTTGTACAAAGGATGACATAATTTCCAGTTATGTACAGAGGTTTTCAGATACAAATAAAGAGCATAGTATTAAACATCCTAAGCTAATTGTCAGTAAGTCATGAGTGAAGGACAGTACCGTTCCTTTATTTTAACAGGTCTGATTTTGTGTAGTAGCAGACAGGGGGCCTGAAATCCTCAAATGCGCTCCTCAAACTATTATTCTGCAATGGAAACTCAATTTGCACCACACTGGATTACAAGTTGAATTTATCGACCTATAGCTGCCTCTCTGCAGCTGCATGAAGCTTGGTTAAATCATGAGGGAGGAGGTAGGCAGGGGGCTGCAGAGCAGTAGATTGGCGATAATTGGCTGAAGGACAGTATACAGTAATAAAGGGTCTAAATTGTAGTTCCAGTCATGTCACACCACTTCTATTTCCATACCAATTAAACCTTGTTAAAACTGCAATGATGAGAAAATGGAGGTGTAAAGGATGTGGAATAGCTAAACACATCTTTTATTTATGTGAAGTCTTTTAAAGCATATTTATTAGAAGTATCACATTTTGCAGATATTTATCCAACAGCTCTTGACTGTTTTGAACACTGGACTCAGTAATATAGAAAAAAAACACAAATGTGAGACTGTACCACCATGGAAACCACTGTTTCCCTTTTTTTTTTTTAACAGAATAACGTCCTTGAATACAATTTGTGCACAGCTTTTGTGTGTACATTCAAGTTGTATTTGAAATGGTGGTTAAGATTAAATTATTGGTTATTTTACATCAGTGTACTAAAAAATACTTAAAAATATCCAAGTGCAGAGGAAGAGCATAAGAAAGGAATAGGGCGACAGAAAGATTGAGTGGTAAGCTTGTAGATAGATGAAGATCAGAAGAACCGCATGGAGATGGATCTCTAGAGATATACTGTAACGCAGTTCTCCCGTGATGAGCAGCCTATAATCCATGAGGATGACTAGGTCTCATTTCAAAGTAAAATGGAGGCTCGCGTTGATTCCACTTGACTGGTTTAGACTTTGAATGTGCATACCCCAATTTCAGTTCAGATGAAATTGGGTTTTGTGCATTAGATATTCTCTCACAGCCCAGTGGACCATGCTCAGTATAGTGTTTTGTCATGTAAGTAATATGAAGTTGGTGTTACCTGCATAGCTGGAGGGCATGCCCATACATGATGCCACAGCAAAGCTTGGCCTGGTTTCAGCTGTCCCCCGTAACATTACATCTCCACCAGCAGGAAATCGATGAGGAGCTGCTCACAAACCTGTAAAGGAAAAAAGTTAAATGTATGCTTACCATTCATATATAAAATAAAACTATTCATTGTGTTCATTTAAGGTGTGTGAATATAAAAAAAAATCTCGGTTGTTCTTCCTGGTATTTCTTGAGCCACTCTTCCAGTTTTAGGGTCAAAGCCCCGAGTGGACCACTGTGCCTCCACCTTCCACATCTTTTCTACTTTTCTAGTTCCTCTTTTAGGCCCTGGTATTTTTCAGGCTTCTCCTGTAGCTGCATATATATATACATATATATATATATGTTTGTGTGTGTGTGTGTATATATATAAATATGTGGGTGACTGCGTACTCTTGCCTTCTTGTGCAAGGAAAAACTGTGTGAGAGTGACGTGAGGGCCTGATGTTCTCTAGCACATCGGTTCCTAAACATTTTTTATTATTTACTTGTAAAATGGTTTTTACCCATTGACAAGTGCAGAATACATTTATATCTTATATAAAGATATATAGAGATATTAGATTTTACAGTGAGACCGAAAAAACAATTAAATGCTACATTTCAAATGTTTAGAAGCCATCACTAAATTCATGTCAAACATTTTTTTTATCATGCAATAACACTAAGACGGTACTTTAGTTGAGTCAAGGAGGCACGTGCAGTTATCAAACTCTTGCCCAGGCACAGTTTGTTTGCTTGATTTGATGAGAGCCATTGCAGAAAAAGTAAAATATCCAGTGCTTTATTTCCCATCTCAGGGTGCTCTCTCATAAGTAATACAAAATGTGCTTTATCAAAATTACATTTACATTTGTATTTGAAATAACTATTTTAGAAATTACACACTTTTTTTAAACTCTCATTTAATCCCTAGAGTGATCTAGAGTAGTCCACTCATGTACCCACACTTGAGAGACACTGCTCCAGTATAACTTGTGCTCATGGCCCAGTACCATGCACCTCGACAAACTTTCATCAGAGCACCCCAGATTTGACAGATTCACCACTGGTGCCCCATTCATGTGACAGACATCAAAAAGTCTGGAGATGTTGTGATGAACATTATGCTCCCTGTAGCATCATTAATCGTGTTTGGTGGAGAATCAGTGATGGTCTGAAGATGGATATGCATGGAGGGCACAGACCTCCATGTCACGTCCATGCCACAGCACCCTGACTGTTGTGAGGTACCAGGATGAAATCTTCAGAAAGACTTTGAGACCATATGCTGGTTCAGTGGGTCCTGGGTTCCTCCTGGTGCTGGACAATGCCTGGCCCCATGTGGCCAGAGTGTGTAGGCAGTTCCTGCATGAAGAAGTCACTGATGCCACACCCTCACATTCCCCTGACCTAAATCCAGTTGGGTACCTATGGAATTTAATGGTGTGTTAATATATAAATGCAGGTTATTGAACTAAATTGGGGCTGAGACTGATCTTATGAGTCTAATGAATGTGTGAAGACAGAGACAGAGAGATAACAAGAAGGCAAGGGGCCACGGCTGACGAGTGTGGTCCTTGTTGGTGAAGCAGGAGCCCCTGCTCTAGGCCTGTGTTTACATTTCCCTTTGAGTGTTTCCCCCATGGTGCTCCATCCAATTCACCACAACAAGGGAACATGAGGGAGTAGGATAAAATGAGAGTGGGCCCATGAATGGAAGGGGACAAATTGACATGTGGCGTTTTGTGAGGTGAGTGCCCAACCTCTCGACCACTGATTACCATTCGCTAATGAGCACCCCAGTCTGTGTGTCTCTGCGTTTCTCTATCCCTGCTTCACTGCAGAATGTTCTTTCTCCTCTCCAGCTTTGTGCAGGCCCACAGTGGCCAGTGGACCATAGGTGCACTGTTAATAGGGAGACGCACACATCAGTAATTAAAGCAGTAGGGGACCTTGTACTATACCGACTCTCTCCAATCCCCCTTCTTTAAAGCCTGTCCTCCCCCTATAATTCAGTCCTGTCTGCCGAATTGATCATTGTGCAGGGCCAGTTTTGCCCCTGGCAGTTTTGTCACTTTCTAATGATGCTTTTCAGAGAAGCGAGGCCTGTGTCCTACCAGCACCAGGACCATTTGGGGCCAATTGTTGTCTTCATGCCAACCTCACTCCATCTGATAAAAAAATCTTTCATTTAGCAGCAAGCAAACTCCCACACATGTAGATACACACATAATATAAACACACACGCAAAATCCATCCACTGTGTGACGCTCAAAAACACTGTGAGCCTTCTGTCACTGGTATTCTTTGCTAGTGCCTAATGAAAACAAACCAAACTCTTCCCATCTTCTCACCTATATCACCTACATCATCTCTATTAGAAAATCCTAGTGTTTTAACAGTGTTGTCACTGAAGCGATCACAAACCACATCACTGAAGACAAAAGGGAAACAACGTGCACATACTGTACTCTCAAGGAAGCAATAAATGCAAGAGCACAAGAAGAAAAGGATAACTGCATTTAAAATATATTAAATTGGAATACTGCGTGTGACACGATGCAATTTGTGAGTTAAGTGATGCCTTAGAGGGACACTTGTGCATCTGCATGGGTGAGAAACATGTGATGTTCTTGTTATGTATCAGACATCATATGCTGTAAAAAACAAAAAAGACAGATGCGCTTGCTAAAGCCTGTATATATATCAGGTCCAGGAATGCCGCTACACATTTTGAGCCAGCTCTGACACAATACAGTATGTATCAGAGGTCTTACCTAGCTTTGGGCCCCATCAGGCCTCTAATCCCTCTCTTAATTGTGCAAATGTCCACAAACTGCCTTGACAATCCTTTGGGAATTTGGTCTTTCATTTCAGCTGATGATAATTGTTAAAATGCTGAAGAAAGAAGAGAATCACTATAGGAAACAGTTTAATGGAAAACTTCACTATACAAATCAAATGAATCAGGTATTAATATGTTAATCATGATCCCATCCAATTATTGCATTTCTTGCACTTACACAGACAACAAGCCACGGGACATCCCGGTTATATCCAGCAGCAGTTCTCCCTATCAACACACCGACACCACTCGTAACTATAGCTATAGCTGGTGTGGCATAACCTCTGGCATCCCCTCTGTAATAACTTAGGCAAGGTGTTTAAGCATTGCGTTCTTTGCTTCTCTGGGCCATGTTTGTTCTGTTTCCTGTCCTGTTCAGCTCCCCCCTTATCTCTTAGACCCCCTAGAGTATGGCGTTTTACATTTCTGTTTGTAAAACTGTCAACACATCCACTGGCTGTACTAACGTGTGATTTAGCGCCAACAGAGAGGAGGGATAGAGAGTGAGAGAGAGGCAACTGCATGAGATCTTGCACATTCTCAAAGTGGAATATTTTTTCACTGTTACCCCCCTAACCCACAAGTCCCCACCCCTAAATATGCCTAGATGTTTGGGAAATGCTATTTTTTACCCTTTAACTATCATATTGTCTTACAGCTTTTGTTGAATTCATTTACAGTATATGCCACTGAAATGTTTATCCAGTTGTTGTCCATTTTATTCAAAACTACTGGAAATACACTAAAATTCTGTAAGTTATACTTCAGTTGAGGCACAAATTGAATTGAAAAATGAAAACATATCAATTGTAAAAAAAAAACCAATAACCAACATCTTAAAGCTACTATAATTCATTTATGCTGGCTGCGAGCAAAAGAGAGGAGAACATGTTCAAATTTAATTGGATTAATGTGTGGAGTTGAATTGTGTGTGAAATTTACACCTGTCAAATCAGACATCCCCTGTCATTGCTAATAAGTACCTGGGGGAAGTGTTGGCACCTTAGGACTGGAAAATAAACAACAGCTAAGAAATATCCTTTTGCTCACTGAAACTGCTCACCTGTACATATACATAACAGTCATGTACAACATCATACATAACATATAACAATCATATTTTTTGTTACTGATAAAATACAAAAGCATACAGTACTAAACAAAAAAGCTAACAAAATATGCTCACAAAAGATGCATCAATACAAAAGAATTAAAATAAAATTCAGTGACACTTTGAACTGAAAAATGTTGTGCTCTTATAAAATATAACAAATGTCCACAATACAGACATAGTTCACAACAAAAGCCACAATGTGTCATCTGTCATACATTACACAACAAGAAAGTCTTTACACCCGCCATCACTCTCCACCAGAAACAGAGGAAATCCCATGTTTTGATCATAGAAATACAGTAACCTGATCTTGGATTTGAGATTTTTTTTCCTTATTTTACTTTGTTGGGCTTTAATTTACACCTCTGTTTTGCAGCTGTAATAGGGGAATTCAGTTTCTGTCCCTTTGGAGAGGAGCACTGGCAGCAGAACATTAGCTCATTTTAACGGCCAGTGTAATAATCTGTGCACCGGAGGGCCTCTGTTGGAAGCTCTACTTTGCACTAAAGCACTGGAGGCTCCCCTGTCAATAGCAAGACAGTCACTTCATTACAGCTTCACAAGTCATCCATTTATTATCTATTGGCCCCATCAGAGAATGATAGAGCACAGAGTCAGATGTTATAAGATATTAATCACAGATAAACCATTGTGTCAAAATGTAATTTTCTACAGGACTGGAGATGTAATTGTTTGATTTGATAATAGAAGTACATAATGTGCCCAGGGAGAGGCCAGTATGTGTAATCACATATACACACAAATAGTTCATGATGGGCCTGGACTGAAGTTTAAATTTAAGGCAACAGGCTGTATTTTATTTTAAAAAAGGGAAGTGAGAGTACGATGGTGCTGATAAGTGGAACCTCAGTGGTGCTAAAACACACTTCTACAATTATTACCAAATGTGCATGCAACAAAGGTAGAGGTTTTCCATTTAATTTATTTATATAAATTTATAAATAGTGAATTTCAGGTGTAATTCATTTAGTTTTGTTTAATTACAGCTTCCAGTTTACTATGAATTATTTCATGATTTTTGTTTTGGATATTTAACTATTTATATGTAAGCCATTTCTGGTAAATCATTCATATTTTGAAGAAAAATTGTTACATTAAATCTGAGCAATACTAACGTGTACTGCTCTACAACAAACACAGTTGCATTACTGCTTACATCTACTGCTGTATATTTTGAGGAAGAGTGAACTGTGAAGGAAGCCATCTTGTTGGTTTTCTAATTGAATGTTCAGTGATCATCAGTAAAAGCTTGTGACCATGCTGCCACTCAGAATTCCTTTAACCAACTTAAAACATTTTTTGACTAGCTACTCGGACTGAAAAAAAAATTAAAGCAATGGCACAACACTTCTGAAAGCCTGAATGTGTGAATCCACAGACACGTCTGCATGAGCGTAGTGGCTTAGTGCCGATTATAGTTGCACCAAATGTTGAATAGGACTTTCAAAAAACACATTCACGAGAAGCTGTGAGAAATTCACTCACACCAGCAAATGCAAAAGCTGACCACAGCCAACAAAAGGAGCAGAGTGAAAAAGCCACATTAGCGAGCGGGCAACTGTAACTGAAGAAGAGGAAGGGAGATGCAGAACATCCAAACACACAGAGACAAAAATAAAGATATATGACTCTGATCACAGTTCACAAAATTTTGTACAGATTTAATAGATGAGACGTTTGCAGAGGAGGGAAGTGCTATTATGAATGCTGATAATAATGACATAACGTTAAAAAGTAGAATAGTTCAACATATTTCTCCTTTTCATTTTTTTTTGACCAAATAAATACCATCAGTGAACCAAACAAAGCGACAACCGTACGGAGGCAAAGTTCTCTGTCACGCTCACAACAAGCAGACAGGGAAAGAAACCACAAGACCCCAACAAACCCCTTTCACATGTAATGATTATTCCCCTTCATTAAAACTGCTAGTAACCCTGTTAGGCTGGAATAGACTCACTACGGGTAATCGTGAAAACACTTTTTATCAACGCACAGCAACAGTAGAGACCTTGCTAGAATGCATTCACTCCAAATAAAGCAGGCTCTTTATAAACAGGCGCAGCAAAACAGCTAAGACCCTGATAAGACTCCTCACACTCTCCATGGCGAAACCTGCCTGTGAATGTCTCCTGACAGCTCCTTAGCCCTTGTTAGAGAGAATCACTTCCTAATGATTCAACCCAGCTTGGAAACATCAACACACACAAAGTAACACTTAGGCATGCAGTTTCACTTGAAGTAACATAGCCTACACACATGCAGCCGATGTGGTTAACTGGATTTACTGATGTTCATTCGCTATGATTACTCACTTACGAGCTGCACAACAAAACTAAAATTAAAATCCACATGAATCCAAAACTTAATCATAGAAAAGCACCAGATTATGAGTACAAAGCTAAATAGTATAGCCAAATGTCATATAAAAGTTTAAACTCATTTAATAAAACATCCTTGCTGAAAACGCACCATTTATACATCCTTTGCACCACTGTATTGACCAAGTAGTTCCTCATTCTTTATTACTAGTAATTATTCTTATGATAAGTTAAATATATAAAGTAAGCTACTTAGTGTTATACTTTTTTTTCTTTTTGAATGATTGTGAGCTTTAACTAACTGGACTGTAATTCTTTTACAGTTCACACCCGTGAACAGAAAAAGTGCCACTTCAATTAACACTGTGGCTGACACAAATGTACACATGTGCTTGCTCATAAGCACCCATACGCATGTACACACACTTGTACATACACACCGATGCAATGCATGCATGCACATGCACGTCCTGTGCACAAACAGGGCAGTTGACACATGGTGTATCAGCAGGAGCAGTTCTTTTGTCCTCTTGCTAGTTTTATCAATTCCACTACTCTTGGAACACTTTGTGCTTTTGTCTGAATCATGTATGAATCACATATAAAAACGGAGAAGGGCACGCAACATTTTTCTTGTTCTCACAACTATCAGATATCTAACACAATGACTTTTGTATTTTCACATTTGCGTTTCCCTATTTCTACCCCCTTTTATGCTTAAGATACTATTTTATTTTATTTTATTTATTTATTAATTTTTTATAATACAGGGATTGTGTTTTTTGGAGTTCCTCGAGGTTTTCCACTGACCAGTAAGCAATGATGACAAAAATCTATGTGTGACTAAGAATTTTCAAGGTCCTGCTCTGTGACTCAGAGGTGTTTATTCTCTCATGCGGTAGCAGCTGTATTTTGGTGATGATCTGGAGCGTGGTGTTGGTGAACTTTGCCTGAGCCTGTCAATCTTGTCCACAGTGGGAGGAGTTTGAGTCATTGGTGATATGGTTTTGACAGGTATGATTCATTGATGAGGAGCGGATATGCACAAAAACCCACAAATACACTGACAAAACTCTAGACTCAAATAATGAAACTAAATATTTGTAAATAAGTAAAAAATGATAAATTCCTGTAGTTTCCAATTTTCTACAGACATGTTTCAGCATATCTACTCTGAATACATTCAAGCTTATACAGCATTGCAATTCCTCTACATTTCTGTTGAGCCTGGCAAAAGTTACAGTATTCTCACTGCCTCCACTTTTCTTTCTGTTCAGGTATGCTACCCAGTTTTTCTTGTGTAAATCCATCTCATCCAACACAGGCTTATCCCACAGATGCTGTCATTCCTTCACCCTGGGTGTGAGAAATATGAGGGCCTAAGGTGCTACTCTGAAATCAAGCTGGACTGTTGTGCTGCCACAACTTCACAAAACTTCCTTGCGACTCCATACCCACACAAGCTACCACTGTAAGCCATGTGGCCCTTAGACACCTCTTCAGTTTGGTGGTGGAGTGGTTAGAGAAAGGCCCTGTGACAATAATGACATGCAAAAACAAACACACACAGGGCAACAATGTATAAATGCTGTCTGACATCGATGGTGTTCAGATTAACAGGATTACACATATGGGTAGGCATATGTGACATTGGTTTGACATTTTATTTTGTTTTCTCTTGCATCTACCGGCAGTGAAGACAGATTATGAAATATAGCCTTCATCTAATGGAACAGCAGACTCTGTGGCTTTTTTATGTCTACCTGCCATATGCTCTTAACACTTACTATTATATTTTTATATATAAAAATGAAATCATGATTGGAGCAAATTACTTACATCTTGCATCAGTCTGTAAAAAGCTCAACATCTTGACACTGGCTTTTAGTGAAGGCTGCAGCTTCCCAGGAGTATGGCACGGCACGACAACAGATGAGAGCAGTTTCACCATACCTCAAGATCCCTCTCATGAGTTTGGTCTTCCGTTCAGGGGAGACATGTTGGACACCTTTTTATCTCAATACTGAAATGATACACAGTTTAAATTATGGGTTTAGCCATTATAGCTGGTGTCTTTCTCAAAAAACTAAAATAAAAAAATGGAAAGCAGTCAACTGTTCAGTCAATTACAATGCACCAAATGCATGTAAAGTACACCAAATGTGCAATACAGTGAATAAATCCCAAACTGTCAAACTGTTTACAAAAGAGAGAAGCTTGCTCATAAAAGATCCAAAGTCTCAAAGTGCCCCCTAGTGGGTCTTTTCTGTTTCTGCTCTTAACAAGGTCTGGGAAACATTTGACCGTATGAAAAGGTCTCAGCAGTTCACTGTGCTAATTAAGAGGAGACTTTTAACATGAGATCACAGGATAACACTAAGTGTCTAACACAGCTGATGTGAATTTACTCTTTTCTGTACCATAACAAACTGCTAAGAGTCTGTGAGCGTAAACTGAGGGTATAATAACAACATACCGCAAACACATCGAACACACTGACAGCCATAATAATGCTAAGATAAAAATAAGGCAAAGCACAGTAAACTTTGAAATACAGCTTAAAACATATCATAAATTTAAATATTGGACAAATATGTGGTATTTTATGTGAAATAACTGATCTTTGTAAGTAGTATGTGTTGACACTGAGGCCTAAATCTGGGTGTTCTGGTGCATTGGTATTTTCCTCACTAAAAGTACCACCCCTCAGTGGGCCATAAATACCTTCACAGCACAGAAATTACAGCAGAAAACCACAAATAATTGATGCTTTCTCCGTCTTTATTTGTATTGCTGTTAGTCAACCACATGGAGCACAATGGAAAAGCCAAACAGCCTGTCTGCAGCAGCCTCCAAAGCCACTGTTGTTTGAAAATACGCTCTGTCTCTCCATCTCCATAACTCCTTCCCACAACACAACCTGGCACCTTGTCCCACTGGCTGGCCTTGAAGGAAAACAATTACAAAAGAGGTGGAACAACAATACCCAGAAAACATCTGCTTGTGCCGGCTGGGGCCACAGATACGCCCGATTGTGTGTCTCTGCTGGCTTCCGCAGAGGACACATGCCTGCCTGGATAACTGAAGGGCCCAAGAATACAGGGCCCAGTCTCTTGCTCGCTGTAGCGCCCTACCCTCCCCCCTGTTTGCTTTCCCGTCCCACCTGCCTCTCTGACTGCTTGTCTGTCTTCTCTGGCAATGGCAGCTCTGTTATAACAGACGAGGGCCCGCCTGTCAGAGCAGTTGTTCGTTTGGGTGTATTCCCTTCTGTTTGGACGAGACGGTGCATCAGCATGGCTCCTAAGTTGAAGCAGACAGGAAGGCAATGAAGATGGCACAATGGGCCAACAGCCATATGATGGCTGCCTCATATTATAGCTCGGATCAGCAGATGGGAAGGCCCCATCTTTAGGGTAAACATGGCATGCAGAGCTTTACAGTGAAAGATATTACATAACTACACTGTAGAAAAATTGAAGTACATACTGAATTAAGCCTACTGGAGTCTTGTTAAACTCTCTGAGATGTCATAAAGGGGATAAATAAGCAAATATAATACATTTTATCATTTGAGAAACTGTGAGGAGTGTTAGAACTACTCAGAGGTTCACATCGTTTACTGAGATTATATTGCCACCTGGTGTCCAGTGTTGAGGCTTACTGACTGTCTGTGCCTGTGCCTGGTGCATAGTCAGCCACAGAGGTCTCAATAGACATTTGAAGGAATAAATAAAATGAAACATAAAAGAAACTCGGCCGCATTAATAAGGTTTATTTTATCAAAATAAAATAAATGAATAGTTGAATAATTTAACACTAAATATATATTTATTGAAATAAGCGTAATGACTGTCTTGACAGCCACGATTAGCTTAGCTTTTGTGATATAATTTCCTAACTACAAAGTAGATTTGATGTCTTTTAAACTCGTCGTCTATGGAACACAGGATCTTTCGAGGGGCACCTGAAGGCACCACATTTGACACGGGCTCTGTGTAACCGGGAGGTGGAGGTAGGAAGGTTTGTTTGGTGGCCGCTGACGGGGACACGCCCGCCGTGACACCGTGCACCGCCTCCTCAGAGGTGACTGAAGTGTCTCAGCTTCTCTGCCAGTTTTTGACGGAACAACTTCTCATACAACTAAATGAACCCGTTGACTGTTGTTCTGCCAAAGACTAATGTGGCTTTCCGCTTCACAGCAACAGCAGAGATGTAAAGCAAGTTGCACTGCCGCATCTTCCTCTTGATATGCTTCTGACATAACGAGGAGCCGAGAAGTGACAGAGGTATTTCGACATTGTTTTGCGACTTGTTTGTTAGTGTGTCGCGGCCATACGCTTTTGAAGCTACCTAAATACCACATATGCAGCGCTAGAAACCCTGTCAGCGGCGTTAACCTCAACATGACGTTTATAGTCGCTCGAAAACGGGACAACACTAGATAATATGTGCTGATGGAGTTGTTTTTATCCGGGTTCAGCGAAATGTCCAACTCTAGCTTTGTTTGCCTGTAAGCGTGAAATGAAGGCGAAGCAGGCGGATGCACATTAGGAACTGAGGAAGGAACCAACTTTGACTGTTTAGTGTTCACAGAATATATTAGTGCAGACCCTTAAGCTGCGAGGCATTTAGTCGAGTCCTGGTGCAGATACACAACTGTATATATATTTAGTACAACTGTAACGGCGTGTCATGTCTTTATTGTTCACCGATATGGATTCATTTGTAGCCATTATATCAATGAGATGGAAATACGTGTGGGAAACACACCTCCACACCTACGTCATAATTTACAGGCTCAGATGACATCAACTTGTCAGATTTTCAAGTGTTTGGTAAATGGTCCTTCAGGAAATGTTCTTATGAGGCAAATCATCTCAGCTGAGGCAACAACCAGCTCCTCTCACAACTTATCGATGACCCCAGAATGCAGACTTAGTGCTGGATACTTCTTGATCTGGCCTTCAGATGAAGTGACTTTTCTTTGTTTGCTTCTGCTTTATTGTGTGGGGACTTGACAACACTGCACTATGCGCCTTCTAAGTAATAATCCAGTGAAACGGATATTGAAAGGGATTCATGTTGTGCATTGTTTTTGAGTTATGAATATTTCTCCTGTACCTGAGTGGCAACCACAGACTGGTTAAATAGATCTTGTACATGAGAGGTATTTCTGACTTGTTATAGAAGGAAAAAACAAACAAACAAACAAAAACCTTCCATCAGCTGCTCAGTTAGCCATGACACTGAGCCACGGTGCACAACATAAGGACACATAAATATAATTCAGCCGTCACTAATGTTATCGCAGTAACTACATCTTGCTTTCCATGCTGTGTAAAATGTCATAGTAATAAATGTCGTGTGCTTTATTCCAGTGATAAATGACTCATTATGCAGGAGTTCTTGAAAATGCCTTAGTACCTGTCTAGTTATTATACATCTGTTTCTGCACCAGGATTTGATGATGGTTACACTGGACCGACACATATTTCTGCTTATGCCTACATCATGCATATACATATTTGTATAAAAGCAGTCAGTGCTTTATTATACTGTATATGATCTTGGGATCATAATCTTGATTTTTGTTTGTTTATTCTAGTTTTACCTTGTCCTATTTAGTCAAAATTATTTTCAGATTTTTTAAATATGTTGTAACTGAGGAACAGTTGTTTACCTTCAGCTTCTTTTGTTAACCATAGATGTGTTCGGCAAACATTTTTTTTATGATGATTTTATGATCTTATCCTGCAGTCATTAACACCTCAATAGAAACCTGCAGTCATGGGAGTACATGCATATCTGTGTTTATCATACAGAGATGGTTGTGAGAACAAATCTATGACTCCTTGTGTTGTCCACAAGGCACTGCAGAGGAAGATGGAAGTCCAGAGTGGCGTTCAGCAGCCGGAACCCCGCCCTCTGGGATCTGTTCATTCGGGGACCAGTCAGCAAAATGAACTGGATGACGTGCAGACGGATGCCAGCGGCAGGCCTTCCGCTGACAACCACAGTAGGGATACTCAGTCGACGAGCAAGAGAGATGACAAAAAAGTAAGTTGCAGAATCCCGCTGCTGCACATCTGCAGCTGCTGTGCTGTGTACATATGAGGGTGTGTCTGTATGTGACTGATGAGATCTAGGCCTTGTACTTTCCTTGTGTTATGCGTGGATCCCCTGAAAAATCCATGTTGGCATGGAGTTCGAAGTTTATGGTGTCATTTATTTTGCTTATGGTAATCATTAGCACTTGTGATGTGATGAAGGACCTGTTTGCGTGTTAGTGTTGTTGCAAGAAAAAGTGAAACTGTAGGTACTTTTAGTTTTTGGCTTCAGCGGTTTCAAAGGAAGTAGGTAATGTGTTGTTATGTTGCCATGAGAACCGTTCAGCACAGACTATAAACCACAGCTATGATATAGTATGTAGTTTTAGGATTGTTTATTAATGCATACAGAGCGAAGTGGCTTGCGTAGTCTCCTGGTGTGAATGCTGATTCTCAAACATATCAACCCTCTGCCATCTTGGAGCCCTCTGCACGTCCAAGTGTGACAGTAAAATCCTCGCTGACTCTCTTCCATCTCAAAGACGTCAATCATGCTTCTCTGGCAGAAGCCAGAACCTCTTTCCATCAATCAGCCTGAGAGGCTCTGTATGCCTCGGAGCAGAGAAGAGATAGAGGCAGAATAAACACAACAGATATACGAAAACATTCACTAGATGGCTGGACTGGACAGCTCTGAATGGGATGCTTGTCATAGCTTGCTGTATCAATTTTGAGTCCTTTGATCAGACTTTGTGCAAACAGTAATCGACATAACCCTGTATGTCAATAACTTCAGGCTCTTAGAAACATCGTATGAAATGCACAGTAACTAAGGCTTAAGAGTGATTTTTGTCCCTGTAGAATAGTATACCACGTTTATGCTTTATGTTTAGCTGATGGGTGAATCAATTGTGAATTGATGAGGCATATAGCTAAATTTAGGAAATCTGATTTTGTGATGTCAAGCGTCTTTTAAAATGTCTCAGTGGGTGGCTCAAAGTGGCAGACATCACCCTACAATGGCAGAAAAGCCACTGCCGTTGTCATTAAGTGTGTGTGTGTGTGTTTAGAGTTTGTTTGTTAATTAGCAGCTGAGTCAACACCTGCTGCAATTTTCTAAAAGGTGGCCCTGGGAGCGTGTTTGCTTCTGACACTGGCTGACCAAGCGGTTCAGACTGGCTACTGCTGCTGTGGTGTCATCGATTAGTCTGGACAGTTTATTCATCAAGGTGTCATCGGTGGAAGTGGACCAGTGTTTTTGTCCTTGTTAAAGGGTGGTTGCTTGTGACCTGCTCTGTTGTTTATTAGTGATACATCATGCAGAATAAGGTGGCAAAGTCTGACTGGGGGCACAGGCTGAGAGCTGCTGTGGCATATGAGGTCATACACAGTGCAGTGAGCTTCTGCTTAAAGGTTAAGGAAGTCGGCTGGTGAAAGTAAATTTGCCCCTTTGAATCCACAGACTCTGAGACTCACAGGCTCAGCCTCTAGATTTTAAATACCCAGGGGCAAAAATGTCAAGGTATGAAATTCATTTTAATCTCAGCAATGTAAAGTGAGCACTTAATTCAGAAATGCATTTGATGTTATTTCCTAACGGTGGAAGTCTGTGGTTGTGCTGTGAGGCTTTGTTATGTCAAGCAGGCTAGTGGTGAAAAGGAGCGCCTGCCATAAAACAGACTGATTTAGCCCCATGTCACTTATGAAAATCAAGCAACATGGTTCTTATATTTTTCACTAGCCAAATTACCCACTGTGGCCTGGGACTTCAGTAACAATTTCAAAAACATGTACTGAAACGAAATGACAATTTCCTCAAACACAAAATGCAAATACAAATGCTTTAAGATTTTTAGAGGCATGTAATTTCCACCTTTTTACTAAGAAAAGTAATTTACTTATACTAAAGTGCTACTTTCAGCTGGAGGAGGCCAATATGAGGTTGGAGCTCCAATCGGAGTTGACCCAGTCCAGGTTTTCTAGAACTTTTGTTTTCCAAACTTTTTATGAAAATGCATCACCATGCTAGAGGAAGTGCATGGGTTCTTATCTTCTAATACGAGGTTTTATTTCAATTCTGCTCTGCGGTGAAACTTTTGTTTTATAAATCTGTCATGAAAATGACTGAAAACAGTCACCAGTAGGACACCAGTGGAGGGTTGGACAGCAATGAAACCCAGCCGCATAATTAAGTAGGGACAGTGTTTTCCACATAATTCTGAGCACAATGTAGTTTAAAAAAAATACTTTTCTTACACTCATTTGAAATTGCAGTTTTGCTTAAAAGAATTTTTTACCCACTTTGAAGAAAATGTCGATTCCTTCAGGAACCTTGTGTTTTCTAGAAGAACTTCGAATATTTTGTTCAGCCAAAGGCCTTAAAGCAGTGGCCCCTGCACTTTAACCTTAACATGACCCTTGCTACTGGACCTTGGCCCATGTTCACCCATGACACCAACTGAAGTGCAGTACTTGACCTCAAAACCACCCTGAGGGATTATTTCACTCTCATCCGTTGCCATGTTTGCATTCATTTGTGCTCATTATTCTGCAATTAGCTTTGCTGAAATCTCAAAGTATCAGCCAACCACTGCTACTGATGAGCTACAGTGCTGATTTGAAATATTGCACTAATTGGTGTCATAACGGCCTACTGACCTTTAACTCATTATCTGCACTGGAAGCAGAAATAAGTCAGCAAGCACAAAGCCTGTAGATTAGCCTACAGGTTAGTCTGCTGATCTTGCAGTTTTCATTATTGTTCTATATTCTGTTTATGTGTGTGTGTGTGTGCGTGCACTGTATGTCTGTATTTATTCACACTGTTTCTACAGAGTTTATTTCATCTCTCATACGTATGTAAGACAGAAGACAGATCTCTTCCTCGCTGTGGTAATTTGTGTTCCATTAGAAATGAGTCATTGTGGAGTGAGCTTTTAGGCGTGGAGTAGAATAGTCGTACCACTGATTATTGCTGTTATATTTGATTACATAAATGAGAAACATTCAGGAACACAGGAAGCAAATTATATGAAATTGCTCAGATTGAAGCTTTTGTGTGCACTTCCAAATAAACAATCATAAAATTAAAATCTGTGCAGGATTATAATGAATTCATCATAGTTCACCGTTAAAATCAACCTGTGTAAGCTGGAGTCATAAAAGTGCAACTTTCTTGACTTTATGATGACTTGTTGTCCAGATGCTCCTGGAACATTTGGCTAATGGCTTCTCACTCATCATGACTTTTAAGTTAACTTGAAAGCAGATGGCTTCTCACCTTGCTTGGTAATTTGGCTTAATCAGCAATGTGACATGTTTGGATGTTATTTACTCTACTCAATCTGCTTAGTTTTAGAAATATTACTGTAGTTATGATGCTGTACAAAGACTCATCCACAGCTAAATTATTAAATATTGATCAACAATTTCTTTAGTTAATATTACACCAACTATGTTTGGTATAAATTGCACACAATCCGAATAAAGATGTCAAGAATAAATGGTAGATAACAGAATGAGACATACAGCATTTTCTACTAAGGAAAGTTTTTGTCTACTCCACCAGCATTGCTGGAGAGAACAGAGTGCAGTGAGTTGAGGTAAATATGGGCAGACAACCTGAAAACCACCCCCCTCATTCTCCACTCTACAGATTACCTTGGTGGTTGCTAGCAGGGCCCAAATAATTACCTTGTGTTATTTCTCCTCCCACACTTTGCTTTTGAAGTCGCTGCAGCCTGGCTGCCTAGCTGCCTCAGCTCTAATAGCGTCCCGGCATGCCATCGATCCCACACCTCTCCTCCGGAAATGAATCTGTTTTGGAGATGGGCTCTGTCTGAAGCCTCTGCAGGTTCTCTGCAGCACAGGTTAATCAACACGCTAGTATGCATCATGATGGAATCAGCATGCAAATTACAATGTGCTTTTTGCAAGATGACTAACCACATCATATATAGCCAAATGATTCTCTCTGTGTGTGGAGCATTCAGTAAACCTCCAGAATAGTGTGGACTTTAATACTCCAGTGGTTTAAGAAAATTAATTGGTTTTCTGCTCAAGCATGTGGGGAAAGTAAAATAAACTGTAGGTGTAATAAATTTAGATATCCTGCAATGTCCTAATCCTTTGACAGCACAAATATTCACTCCTGGTGAGAGGTGAGATGTAACTTTAGTGCTGGAAGATACAGCACAACTGTATGTGACTAGCTTATGTCATAATCTCATTACTGTAATGCATTACTCAGTATTATTAGAAGCTCTTTTTGGTCTCTTTTTTGAGACAATTCTAGCTTGATTTAGTTGTCTTGATAAGACTCTTAGTCCTAGTTTCCTATGTATATAATAAAACCTGTACAATGAAAATCTATCACTACAGTATGTAATCCTAGTAAAATAGTTAATTTATGTTTTAAAACATGCTCTGGAAACTTCTAGCATGGAAGTGGGCAACAGACAATAAGAGCAAAGCAGAGCAGGTAGATTGAGGCCTCCATGGAGTGGAATGGATTAAATTTAAGTCTCACGCTACTGCTGATTTAAGTTGCTTATTGTGGCTTCAAGAGCAGTAGATGTCAATGAAAATAACGTTCTGAAATGTGACTTGTTTAGTTTGTAGAATATCTGTGGCGAGAGGTCTGTCCTTGCTTATAGCAGGTTTTGTAAAGTATATAGACAGTGTTTGTTTGTTCATAGGAAAACTGAACCCCAATTAGAGTTTTCCACCAGAATACCTTTGACAGGGCAGACAGGTCAACTTGCCAAACAGGTGTAACTAATAACTTCAGTAGTAGGTGCATTTCATTTTGGTTTTCCCAGGACACTGAAATTTTGCCTCTTGGCTCTCTGTCATACCTTAGAGGCACATGTAAATGAAATGCTTGCTTAATGAATGTTGCTAATGCAACACAAATGTTTTTCCTTCAGTGACGAGTCAAAATGGCTCCTGCGAGAAGACTTTTTTTTTCTACTTCATATTGTCAAATATGAATTATGCAGGCTCCAATTGAAGTGCTCAGCAATAATTGCTACCAATGCTTTTTCATCTTGACATTTTTAAGAGCTACTTCAGGAAAATCACAGGTATTAATAATAACATTTATGATGGTTCACTGTCACATTGTCACATTGTAAGATAACTATCACCTATGCTTGTCCTACTATAACAAGTCAAAGCGTATGCTATGGAAAAGGCTGATGCTATATATTAATCAAATGCAGCTCAACTCTGTCAGTTTGTTTAGACTAGATTTCTTCCATCAGCATTGGCAACATACTGATAATTATAAACAGACACAAGTGCAATCAGGAGATGTTCTATGGCTACATTTCATCTGACATAGAGATAAACACAGTCAACCAAAAACAAAAAAGAAACAGACAGTGTCTGGAGTGTGTTCAAACAAAGTTTATTTGCATAAAAAGCTCAACACCTAAATATGTACAAATCTCAACATCCGAGTCAACTCACACGGACACAACAGACTTTTTCCTGCCAGCCCAAGGCGTTCCCTGTTAATAGATCTGCTCAGCACAACACCATGAAATATGGGAAATATTTATCATATTTTCTGCTGTTGTCTTGCACTTTTCTTCTTCCTGAAACTGAGGTTATATACATTATGTACCGCTTCTAATGATGTGATTGGCTCTGTTTCGTTGAGCTGTGGACAAAAATCAGGCATTGGTATTGAGAAGCCAAATGCGTAGCGTCATCAGAATGCCATGGTTCTTCAGTTTCATGACTAAGGGCCTTGTTTGTACTTCTCTCCTCCAGTGTTGATATGTAGTCTTCACATTTCAGCAGACACGATGACAAAACCTCTGCAGAGTGTTAATTGTGCAGACTGTAACAAAGCTCTGCAGAAACACTACCAAAATATCCACTGCCACGAGTTGAGGTGATACAGCATTCACATCAGCACCCAGTGTGGAAACAAGCCACAGGCCAGAATTGACTGAGCTCAGAAAGTTACTACCCATAACGCATGACTAATAAGTTATAATAAGGCAAATCAAGCACTGTACATTACTAATTCAAATGAAATCCTGTCAGGTTACTTGGCAGAAGAAGCTCTTTTACTTCAGAACATGTGCCTCTCTCACACTAAAAAGCTCGTACTCTATAACTATCAAGTAAGAAGAGGTAAATATAACGTATATGGAATGTCCAGAGGAGGAGGTAATTGGGTTAGCTCTTGGTATGGCGACCAAGGTCAAGGCTTAGTCCATGATCTCATGTATTAGGGACAGATGATGATTAGTGAGAATGTAAAATAGCATTACAAATTGAATTTTGAGTCCTTTGCTCTGTTTGCACTTATCACGTGGATACCTTGTGTAACCTCAGTTTGCCTGGCACATATGGATCTGTAAAGCATATGCTTTTAAATGCAGTTATACAGATAATAATAGTAACACAGTAACAGTGTTTAGAAATCTTTTCAAGATTAGTAAAAAACAATAATATAGACAGTAGAAAATGCTAATCAGTGTGATATGAATGCTGTTTAATGTGTTTTTTTGAGTAACTTTGTCTCTTTGTGGAGTCTTTTTTTGTGTTCTGCTTTCTATTTTAGTCCACTGGCACTCTAATCTGTCATAAAAAGTATAAATAATGATCAAGCTTGTCAAATGTGTGCTATGTAGTTGTTAGCACCTCTATTTATTTCTCATCAGTACATTTTACTCCCCTGTTCAAAGCATATTCTTACTATAAACATAGACGACACATGGGCACTCATGTGTGCCTAGAGACACACCCACAATGACACAGTACCAGCAGATCACAGGGACCTTATTAGCCGCTGTCACAACACATTTATCCCTCATCTGTTTCTGGAAGCTGTCTTGGGGAAAACATTGCTCTCTGCTGCAAAGTGGCAAAGTGGTGCTTGCTGTGCGTTTTTCATTCTCTGTAATGGAGAGCAATGGCATATGCCCTGGCCATCTCAATCTGTGGCCCCGTCCAAACAGAGGTGATTTCTGCCCAAATATATCCCTGCTGTCAGCTCACCTTAGTTGCTGGGCCCACTGAGAGTCAGTTAAGGGGATCAGTGCTTGCTGGAGTGTGTGGCTCAGTGGTAAGACATGGTGCTGGTGACACATTGCTTTGATAGGATCACCGGCCGCTCCTAATCCCTACTTGACACAGATGACGTAGGGGGCTCACTGGACTCAGCAGAGTCAGCAGTCATGACTCTAGACTTGAATTTAACATCCCATACTTTGAAAAGACTTCAGCTTTTTGGTTGAAAGATTTTAGGGTTACTTTCTCTGAGGTAGAGGTTGTTTTGTGCATTGTGAGTAATACTAAAAGAGGAATTTTAAAAATGGTGGCCCCTTAAACCTAGGTCGACTGTATAGTACATATGTACAGTTACTTTTGAAAGTGGTGTCTTATAGCTAGAGAAAGCAGTTTTGTTGTTGTGCAAGTTTTTCATTTCTCATCATTGCAACACAGCTATAACAAGCAGAATGCTCTGTGAGTGCCTACTAGCCCATTCTTTTTATGTTAACTTTCTATGGGAATTCTGCTGTTTGTGTTTACAGATGACAGGCAGGGAATTTGTTTCCCAGGCTAGGAACACTTTTAGCCCATGAGTTGGCACTGACCAATATTGTACCGCATTGCATAGGTTTTTGTTCATTTACAGCATTTTTTTACTGACTGTGGACTCTAGTTGGGTTGTAATATGTAAGAACTGCAAAAACAAGCAAAGCACTGCAGTGAGTTATTTTGCAGAAAACTGCTAATTCACCAAAGAGCTTCCGAAAAGGCAGCGTAATGAGGGCAAAACTATTATCGTGATGTATTTTTTCATATTGGTTGATGTAGATAACCATCAATGTGTAATATTATTAACAAGGAAACACATTCAACATGTTTTTCAGACTGCAGTGTTTCATAGTATTGCTCTGTGTATTAGGAAACAGTACACATTACATTGACAAATTATTTTGGCTCTGCTGTGATATTCTGTAATATTGATTCATAGTACGTGTAATATACATGTATAATACATGACCTACTTAGGCTAGCATTTTTACCTTTCATTATATTGTCAGGCAATGTATTTTGTGAATGAATGAGAGAAATGTCACAGTAATTAACTGGAATCGAGTCGCAAGGAGGTGGAAGGTGGGAGTATAATGTGCAGGACTGGCAATCTGCACACCTGAGACCGAGACAAGAGTCCTGGGTGAGGTTAGGCTTAGGCTTGAAAAATACTTTGGTTAGGGTTAGAGACAGATCATGTTTGTGTTTACATTTTTATGCAGACGTGTTGTGTGATTGTGTCACTGATACCTAGCCCACAATCTTACCTTGACCCTAACCCAGTGCTGTGAGTGCCGGATCCGAACCATAAAACACCTTACTAAAGTTGAAGTCATATATCGATGTGTTTGGATATTATAGTCGAAGAAAAAACTGGTTATTGTAGATCAGGGAATTTTGTGGACAAAAATTTGTTGCCTTTGGACATTCAATTGATATTTTAAGAATTAACATATATGCGACTTGTCATTTATATTAATTGTGAACCGGTTGCAGTTACGTTTCTCAGGAAAATATAATCAGGATTGCACTTTAGTTGTTAGGAGACAGGGTTGTAAAAGTTATGTTTTTCCGTCCATTTAGTCCCATTGACTTTTTCTTTTCTCCCAGAACTCACTGTTGTGTTCCTCCTTCCTTTGTGAAATCATGGACTTCATTCCAAAAATAAATATTGAAGTTCATTGCAGTATAGCAGTTTCAACTCTGTGTCCATGAGTGTGCATCTGCCTAACAGATGTCCCACCAGATATCACCGGCTGCCACAAAGTGAGCCACCCTGTGGCTGCGGGGCTTGTGTCGTGGTTGCAGCTGTCACAAAGCTGTGGTGACTGCTTCCTCATTCATACTCTGTATTCTGCCTGATATCAACAGCAGTATGCAGTTGCAACATTATACCAGGAAGCTAGTTTTCTTCCAAATACGTTGGTATTTTAATTTTAGTATCTACTTTTTTTGTACATAGATGCTTTATGCTGTGTTCCTACTTCCCCCAGTGAAATCAGTGACTTCATCCTAAAAATAAATAACTAAGAAAGAAGCTGTAAAATTATTGCAGTGGGGCAATTTCAGGTCTGTCTCCCATGAGTGCATGTCTGCCATACACATCAAATTTCATAATCAGAATTGTTTCCCAATCTTATACATACTCACCAACCTAAAACCATATTCAAGTTGAAAATAGTGGAAGGCTGTACTGTAGATCACATTGTTGTTGTTTTTACAAACAGTACAAGGTATTGTAAGAAGGTTAAAAGACAGTTGTTTTTTTTCCAGAGCAGTTTCAAAATCATAAACAGCATGAGAAACACCGCCTTTGTTGTTATGCATTTAGTTGGTTCGTAATGAAATGTTTGTTGGATGTGCAGCGTGATTTGTAGGCCAGCGATTTGGCATAGGAACATAAGCACGAGAACACCCTGTTTATGAGGCCATCTGGAAAATCCTTCACTGTGATTAAAAGAAAAATCAGCCCCTCGCATTTTTCAGTTTTTAATGAATTGTGCATCCTGTGGATGTTTGTCGTGTGTCTGCCACACTGGAGTGTAGAGGCATGTGTGTTGTTAGGGGTTTGTGTCTGACTCGGTGTCAGAGCTGGAAACTGTTCACTGTCTCAGTTTGTGATGACTTGGCAGCAAAGGAAAGGTCAAGGAAGACTTGTGCAGAATTGCCAAATGTGCTGGATTAGCAGTAGTCAGTCCTGCTTTTCACAGTGTGGAATTATCAAGAGTTGTGTTTCTTGCCAGAGAATATGTTTAATGCTCTCATTTCTGGCTACTGACGGCACATAATGTGGCTCTCAAAGTCATAAAACTGTTATGGGCAACATGTTAAATAGTCAGTTGTTTGTGGTAGAATTACAGAAACATAATATGCAGCTTAACAATAACTGCCTCAAAGGGAAGGTTAGTAGATTACATATTTTCACTCTAACAATATCTGTCTTATTTTATTATTACCGGGTAGCATAGAGTTGCCTGCAATCATTGGTTTTGAAGTTTTTACTTGCATTTACCTCCAATCTCCAATCGGGTAGGGCAGTCATTTTTGAAACCCCAAGGCTGTTGGTTTGACTCCCGGTTTACCCGATTCCTGGCTACATGTGTCTTTCTGGGCAAGACACTAACTCCTGTACCCTTGGCGCCTCAAAAGGGCAGCGTTTCCCCAAGGGGATTAAAAACAGATCAATTATTATTATGATTGGTCACCCTTCATGTAAAATAACCAATTCCTCTAAATATAAACACTGACCATCACTGAAAAGGAGGAAAAACTGAGCTGTTTTTACCAAACTTTGCTTTTCTTTTTTGTGTCTCATATTTCTCCATTCTTCCCCATTCATAGTTTTATTAGTATTGTTTGAAATGTTTAAGTAGTTCTTGCTGTCCTTGTTGTTGTTGTTGTTATTATAGATTAATAAAACAATGATGGCTAGTATAATTTTTTTCATGCAAATTTTTATATAATACATTTAGCTATTCCCGGGGCAATGAGTCACGGAATTGATTACGTAAATGCATCGATTTGCGTGCCGTGTGTTGGTGCTAGCAGTGTTTACATTCCTTGCAAATTACTGCAGCTCCCATTCTCAGCGTCTTTATCCCAAA
>OMLM01005148.1:71506-99038 GCA_900302695.1 Helostoma temminkii
CAATGGAAATCAAAATCATTATCCCATGGAGGTCTGGATTCAGAATCATACTCAAAATAAAAGTGGAAAAGTCAGATCACAGGCTGATCCAACTTCTGTGGAAATTCCTCAAGAAAATTTAGAATAAGGATCGGTAGTGTGTGTGGCCTCCACGTGCCTGTATGCACTCCTACAACGTCTGGGCATGCTCCTGATGAGACAACCAATGTTCTTCTGATGCATCTCCACCCAAACCTGGATCAGGGCATCAGTCCTCCTGCACAGTCTGTGGTGCGATGTGGCGTCAGTGTATGGAACGAGACATGATGTCACAGAGGTGCTTGATTGGATTCAGCTCTGGGGAACGGGCAGACCAGTCCATAGCATCAATGCCTTCATCATGCAGGAACTGCTGACACACTCCAGTCACATGAGGCCTAGCATTGTCATGCATCAGAACAAACCCAGCATAAGGTCTTACAATGGGTCTGAGGATCTCATCCCGGTAGTCAGTATTGTCAGTCAGGGCACCTCTGGCTAGCACAAAAAGGTCTGTGCAGCCCTCCAAGGTAATGCCTCCCCAGACCATCACTGACCCACCGCCAAACTGGTCATGCTGGAGGATGTTGCAGGCAGCAGAACATTCTCCACTGCGTCTCCAGACTGAGCACATATCACGTCTGTCACATGTGCTCAGTGTAAACCTGCTCTCATTCGTGAAGAGCAAAGGGGTGCCAATGGTGAATCTGCCAATCCTTGTGTTCTCTGGCAAATGCCAATGCTACCTCTAGTGGTGAGGACACTGGCAAAATGCAAATGTGACCAAAAATCTGCCAGAAAGGATGTACAGGAAAATGGTTTGTGGCCACCACCTGCAGAACCATTCCTTTATAGGGGTTGTCTTGCTATTTGCCTCTAATTTCTACCTATTGTCTGTTCCATTTGCACAACAGCAGGTGAAATTGATTCACAATCAGTGTTGCTTCGTAACTGGACAGGTTGATATCCCAGAAGTGTAATGGACTTGGACTTACATTGAAATGGTTATGTGTTCCCTTCATTTTTTTGAGCAGTGTATATTTTCTTTGCTTGTCCTTCCTTGTGCCAGTACTCTTTTTTTAGTATGGATCTTTGTGAGTGGATGAATTCAATCCAAGCCTCTTTTTCAGAACGGTGTGTTGTGGGGAATTATAACTTGTTTTGGAAAGATAGCACTAGTGAGGCAGTTTGCTGGATGTATGTTGTAGGTTTATAGTTGTGTATGCTTCTGATACCGCAAATAACTCACAATGTCCACTACTCTGCTCAGCCCTGCTTGCAGAGATGCAGTGAATTTGTGTGGAAGCTGCTTTATTGTACTTACAGTAGTTGAACTACGTGACGAGCGTCAATAATATTTACAGTAACGCGGCTTTAAATGAATGATGAAGCTGCTGAAGGTCGTTATACAGCGTTGCTCCTAAGTGGTGTCAGTGCTCAGGATGTTTGATTGCTCCAGTGCTCTCACACCTGTGTTGACTACACAGACAAATAGTCTGAAATTAGCAGTTTTAATCAATACTACATTCACACACAATGTATCATCATCATCTGACTTGTTTCCATAAGTTAGTAATGATAAACTAAACTGTATGTAAGACAAAAAGCCTTTTGGGAACATTTATGGTACATGTATTCCTGCTTCATCGGTATGTTGCTTTTATAGATGAGTTGTGAATCACAGTATTTATTGTTATACATTTACTCATTACTCAGATACAATGATGTTGTTCAGGAAGGGTAAAACTTCCTTCTGTCAATTCAAACACTTGAGCAAACTCGTACCTCGGAGCACAATTCATTATGTGAAAACGAAAAGATGTCGAGTAGATATGAATCCTCATTGCTGTGTATCATTCTCTGTTTCATAAAATAAAGCATTAAAGGCAAAAGTCATCTTCAAAATAACAGCAAGTAGAGATCTTAGGTTATCACCTCATTAGTTTAGTTCATTCTCCAAAAGAACAGACAGTGTAAGTGTGTGTTGCCATCTAACATTTAATTAATTTTGATCACCTCAGGGTATTGTGAGTCCACTGCTCTTTGAAACGCTTTGCTAAATGACCATTTTAGGCTATTTTGTTCACTCTGTTTATCTCTCTTTCTTGCCCCTCACTCTCTCTTGGTCTTTGGTCATTAACGTCTTTATCTTTGTGATAACACAAAGAGCCTGTCTAGAACGAGAACTCTCATTTTTCAACCTCGTGAGAATGCAATAAACGGCAGACTTAGTTGAATCTGCATCTCTATTATGTTTATCTATTATGCATGCTATGTATGAAAGCTTTTTAAAATTGACTTTCTATCCTTACTGTTTACCTTGTTCCACTACTTACTGAGTGATTTCAATTTCAGATATTTAAGTGGCTTTGAGCTTTATTATTCAGTGAATAACTGAAAAATAAATTGCTAATATTTTGTGTGCACTATGCCTTTAATGTTACCTGGAGAATCTGACGTTTAACCAGATACGGAGGACTGAAGCTAAGTACTCGTACTCGTCCTTCTCAAGTTATCAAAAATGTTGATCTTTTAACATGTTGGATGGTAGTGCAAAAATATTTAAACAATGGACTAGTTGTTCCCTCTTTGTTGTGAGTACCCTAGAAAATATAGAATTTTTCAGTTTTGTTGACTTCATAACATTTAAGCCATTTACAACAACATGACTGTTATTGTACATTTCCATTTCCATTTCCATTTCCAACACCACTGACATTGAACAAGAAGCATGAATGAAATATTTCTTTCCTTTTTGGTTTTCTTCAAATGAACAGTTTCTCCACTTAGGTTGGTTAATTGGAGCTGATCTAAGTGCTGCCAATCAAACTCTAGTGCAGACTAAACAACAGGACTGAAACAACCTGAGAAGGAGTCTCTTGGTCTATTTTGGGGCAGACAAATGTAGCCACAATTTAATCCAGATTTTATGGCTCATCAAGAACAGGAGCCTGATCAGAACTTAACTCAAAGGATATGAGTATGAAATCAACCTTAATCTAATAGTGTTTTCTTGATATTCTTATATAAATTAAGCACTGGTGCACTTTTATATTTATTATATATGTTGTATATTAATTCTGCATTTTGCTTTCAAACTGACCTAGTCATTGAATGTCATTGTCATTGTGCTGTGTATAAAAACATATAATGTAAAGTAAAGAAAATACCTAAAAATATCTAATTGTGCAAAAAAATCACAGTCACAACATTTAGCATCACAATAGACAGAGATAATTTTTGATATACTTGTTCAGCCCAGCATTGTTATCAACATGTATGTTGTCAGGTTTTGTATTTGCGACAAAATAACTGACAACATAAATACACCGAACTACATCTCAAGGCTTTAAACATGTATAGAGTAGGTCATTGAATTCAGCTCCTTTACAGGCCTATGGGAGGAAACAGGAGCACATTAAAAGTGCTGATGAATCCAATCAGCCTGTTCGCAGGCATCCAGCACAGATATGCTTGTGCACTAAGCAGGACTACTCAAAGGCTTAATTAGAAGGATGCTTGTGTATTGTTTGTTTTCAGGCATTAGTAAAGTCTGTGTGCCCTGATAATGGAATTGGCTGGGAAATGGAATCGTTTGGACCTGTCTTCATGCTGGTAGGCCCGATACAGCTTGTCAACACCAGTGTTTCTTCACCCTCCTGTGGAGCCCCTATCGATGTCAGTGAAGGAAGACAGCTCTGCAACAGCCAGCCAACCCTTCAGTCTAAGTACTAAGGTTCGACTGTCAGCTAACAAGGCCTTCCATGCTGAAGAAAAGCCTTTTGTATTAGAATCTACCTCCGGTTAGCAGCTACAGTCCTCTCCCAGCAGCCTGAATATTATCTGGGTTGTGTGTGTATGACAATTAAGGTTGCAATGCTGTAACATCTAAAGTAAGGTAGGGTAACGCAACACTTTATTGATACTTGGAGGTGGGGGATTCAGGTTCCACAGTATCAGTCCAAGTGTATGAAATGCAACAGTGATATGTAATTGAAAATGCCTTAAGCTCTACAATCAGTCAAATTAGGTCTGAAATTATAAGAGTTACTTGAGGTAGTTGAGAGCAATGAGTCTGAAGTCAAAAGAAAGCGAAACGGAGTATCTGCAGCAGCAGTCCTAAACATAGAGTGGGTGGAGCAGCCTCATTTGTCTCTCCACCATCACCACGTAGAAACCACCCAGGTGAGCTGGGATTAAGTTCATTCATCCATTTTGTGTTCTGGTCCATGATCAGTCCTGATGACTGAAATTGCTTTTGTTTTTCTCAGAGCTTGTCTCCAGCTCTGCACATCCATCTCCTCAGCTCCTGGTGGACTTCGGGTCCCTCCCATCTGAGTTGCCCTGCATTTTGCAAGGCTAATAGCACGCTAGCTATTGCTGTGTTTAAACAGTACTGCCTCCATGGTAGCTAACGTGTACTTCCAAACTTAGTCACAAAAAATCCTCGTCTACACAGTAATTAAAAAGATCCCAAGAAGTTCACATTTTCTTTACCTCATAAAAACACACATGGCTGTGTTAATGTACTTTTACTGTTGTAGCTGATTGAGGTGGATCTTTTGAAAAATTTTGTATCCAAATACAACTAATGATTATTTTCATTACAAATTAATCAGATGATTATTCTCTCCATTAACTCCATTGGTTGGTTTGAAAAAATTCTAAAAATAGTGAGAAATACCTTCACAAGTTCTCTAAATGATTATTAAAAATTTACTGAAGGTAAAGGAATGTTTCGCTCAGCCAGGATGTGGGAAAATATTTCAATGAAGCATGTTGTGAGCAACATTAAACATCCACATGTTTATTTGTTGTTGACTAAAGTTAGAAACGGAACACTATAGGCATAGATGTGGTTTCCCTCTTTTGCAGCCACATTTTTTGCAAACTAGACAACTGTCCTTTAGAGCAGCCTCACATTTGCTGTTTGTGATATTGAAATTATATTGTATTTATTTTTTAGTGGAAACTGGTGATATCAGCCTTGCTGCATATGTAAATGTAGCTTCCAGTGTTGATTCTGACAGAGACGTGCAGGTTAGATGCTCTATCAAGCATTTTTTTCAAAACAGATAAGTAAACATACATGGTATGATAACTGTCAGCTTTCATACCATAGTGTATTGTGAAGCCCAGATACAACTGCAACCCTAATGTAAAGACCTTTTTTCTTTTTGCAATGTGCACTCCATTTTTAAGTGTCAACTTCCTGATCTTTGACTCCCTTGAACACAGCATGTGGTTTACTTGGAAGTGGACTTCCTGTGACTCCTCACTATCCTAAATGTCCTAAACACTAAAATGTACAGCCATGTTTGATATTTAATATTGAATTTGATAAAATTAAACACCTTGATAATCAAGAGGTATTTTATTATGCAGTAACTGTTATTTCTTTATATTTGTAGCAAATTGAAGCTACTTTTTCTATAACATTTGCTCAAGTGTGGCAGGTCATGGCAGGTTAGTTAGAAACTCAACCAGCCAAACAAACCCACTTGATACAGGAATAAGCAAAGCTTGGGATTCTTTCACTGGGTGAGGCAGGAATTCAATCAGTTGGACTATGGGGGCTAGGAAACTGGGCTTCCGACACAGTTATGCTTCAGCACTTTTCAATTTGGACTTGGCCTGCCTCAGCCTGCGGCTTCTAGCATGTCGTTAATGAAAGTCACATTAGGCATTTCTGTCGTCCTTAGTCGTCCACTGCAACCAGTTGGAAGTTTAATAGCTGTATGGGAGGCTAATTGTTCATAGTTTTATCCAATAAAACTGCACTTCTCCTCAACTTTACTATATGTGCTGGTCATGTCAATAAACTCTTACTTTGCTTTGTCCTCTACCATCACCCAGCCCTTTCTGTACTGTGCTTTAATGATTCATGAGGCTTATGCTGCTCTCTTTGTTGCTCAAACACTTTGTTGTGCTGTGTAGCATAGATCATGGATTCCTACATTTATGTAGGGAAGATTAGATCAATGTCTTTCCTTATGTTGTGAGTGCCCAACTGCCCAACACCATCATAACCTGTCCTTTGGCCTTCAGGGGGAGCTGGTCATGTTGGAGGCCATCTGATGTCAATGGCTTATGATGTTCTGTGGCCCTGACATATGTAGGGCCAAAGTCATTACAGTGCATTGATTCTGTACTGTCTTGTTAGTAGCTGCTTCTGACATGTTGAGCAGAAATTCTCAAAAAAATGTGTTAGATGTGTGAAGTAACAGTGCCATGTTGTCATGCCTGTATCCATGTAACATTAACTTATCTGTTACTGCCTGAGTTTCTTTCTTTTTTTTCCCTTTTTTTTCTTTGCGTCACAATATTTATTTATTTTTTGGCATTTTGACAGTTTGTCGACTCCTGTTTTTGGATCATACTTTAGGTTCTTCTTGTTCCTTTCCGACTCTTCACTTGACTTTGTTGACCATATCATGTCAGCTTTCTTAGCCTGTGGTGCCATTCCATACCCAAGCTGTCCAAAGAAATCACTTTCATTTATTTGTCTGTGAGATGTGCAAAAAAAGGTCTGAATGTTTGCTGTGTCTGTGTGGATGATGAGGTGAAATGGAAAACACAAGGAATTCGGGATGTGCGATATATATCGCCTAAGATAATATCTTTTTTGTTGTTTTAACGATGTGCCTCCTGACAGTATTGACTATGTCACTTACTCCAAACAGAAAACAAACAAAAAGCATAGTGACACGCTGTCATGCAGTGGTGGAAGCGCATTAACTGCATGCAGTTCCATGGTCTGTGCCATGCTGGTAGCTAAACCAACATGCCCAAACTTAAAAATAAGTGAACAAACAACGCCAAGAGACAAAACACAGGATCCACCAGCCTCGAAACCTACAGATTTGATACCTCATAACTGCACTTCAAATGTTATCAGAGGTTTCCCAGAAGAAGCTCTCTGCTGCTATTTTTGAGGAGAACTTCTTCTAAAACACCTCTGAAAACATGCAATCCACTAATCAGGTAATGCTTTTATTATTCTAATAAAAGCTCTGCTTCTGATAAGCTCCCGGGGGTTATGACATGGTGGAGAGGACGGAACGCTTCACAGCTGCGTCCAGGGAGATGAGGGGTAGCATTAGCCGCTCTGGAGAAACACACCAGTTGCACTGACTCTGGATAGCAATTCTTAACCTATTAGTAAGACTGAGAAAATACAATGTAAGACATAAACACATTTTTGGGTTGCAAAATATAATCTACAAAATCCAAAAGATCGAGATATAATTTTTTGCCAATATCGAACAACCCCTAAAAGTAATACACACATCCATAAATGAACATTATCCCTGCTATGTATGCGTACTATAGATTATGAATTTCAGTCAGGCTAAACTACCCCCTCTCTTACAGTTTGAGAGGCTATGTAAAACAGGATGTGAAACAAGTTGACATCGGGAACCTGCATCTGCATCTGACTGCATGGCCTTTTTTCAGCCCCAGTAGGGGGATTCGTGTTGTGCAGAGCCGTAAAATTCATCTTGCCACTGAAATCTCTGGCCACCAAACATAAACCAAAACCTCAAATGATAGTTTCATTAGACCCTATGAACTTAAGGAAGACTTGTGGTGCGGATTCAGAGGCTATTACTATTTTCCTGATGGAATTACAGAGCTTGATGCCTCAGACAAACATAAATCATGATATTTCTTGAGCTGACTCAGTGTTCCTGGACCAACCTTTCCTGCTGTTTTCTGATTTATTGTTAGTTTGGCTATTTGCTGAACGTTGGTGAACACTTGATGTGCACTAAATCATCTGCCCCTTAAAAAAAAGATGGCAGGAGCAGAAAGTGATGTTCATAAGTTGACATACATTTTTTTCCCGCACTGTTTGTGTCTTGATGTTCACTTCCGATAATCTGCCAACTGGCTTACTCTGTAATATGAAATGTACTGGGCAGAAATTAACATATAATTGGAGCGCAGGCATCCAAGCATTGTTTGGTCAGTGCTGAGTGACAATAATCAAAAACCAAAGAGGCAAAGGTTATCAGAGTTTTAGCTTGACTGTTGTGATGTGCTCCACATTATGTCAGCAGTCATTTGCTGTTCCGGTGAGCTTGTTCTCGTGTTTAGTGTGGCAGGAGGCAGGAAGCTGCGCTCTTAGTACAGAGCTGTATCAATAACACAGTGAGCAGCAAATATTCACTATTCAGTCCATCACTGCAGAACAGGCACGTGAGTGCATGCACTTAATTAACTTAATTGATTAAGTTCAAGTACTTCAGGTACTTGATCACTCCAGTGATTTTATGGCATTCAACTGCATCTCCCTAACTGTTTAGTTGAATAGTGTCTATAAATCTAAGGGACCTCGGTACTTAAAAGATTCTTTTGTCCTGATTCTGAGTCTCTATTTTCCTTAAGCCATTGTTTTCATAAAGGAATGCTTTAAACAATCCATTCTGTTCTAGTATGACATAGTTCATGTCATTCTTCTCTGTGGATGGTGAAAGGGCAGATTTCCTCCTTGCAGACCAATGGGGCTTTCCAAAAAAAGGCCATATAATTTGACAGGCAGCAGTGCGTTGGTATCACTGTACAGTCCTTTCAAAACAGTGACAGTATAGCTGTCTAGCTTTCTCAGGGGGCCAAGAGCCACTGTTCCGACATGTCCCTGTGTCAGCGGTCTAAAGGAAAGCTGGAATGTAGTCATGACTCTACATGCGTACCCTGTTATGCTTCACTGGAGTGCAGAGTGGCAGGATCACTCTGTTTTTCACTGCTGTCCCTTACACCCTGCCTTTCACACACTGAAGGAGCGAGATAGAAAGATAGAAGAGTAGGAGACAGAGTACGATGCTTCGTGGATTCATTCTCAACTCCAAAGGTGATCATTGCCAATGTGCACTTTTCATTCGACAAAGACATCTATTGAAAGGAGAGCAAACACTTTCATTAAAACAGCTAGCTAATTCACACAATTTCCAGATTTAATGTGTGTGTGTGTGTGAGAGTGGGAGATGGAAAACATGTATTAAAGTAAATAGCTTACATTTGAGGCAGGGATTGTGCCTTGAATGTTTTCTCTCTGTGTACCTCATGGTCAGTTACCCAGTCCTCACTCAAAGCTGCAAATACAGTTGGGCACAGAAAAGAAAGTGTGTCCATGTATGTGTCCTCTAGAGATTGGTTTATTTTATGATGTCTAAGTGCAACTTCATGCAACTAGAGACAGGGCGATTATGAAACCTCCATCCAACTCATAACCAGGAGAAACATTCTGTCTCCTTTACCGAGTGGATAATTATTTGTTTTTCTTTAGTGGAAATCTAAACAAAGATTTAATAATGATCTGTGTTCATAAAGGCTCCTCACAGCAGTACATCCTCAGCATTTCAACAAGTCATATTGCAGAAGTCAGCCTCGAGTGGGCTCCTTGCACAAAACTGCATGCTCATCTCAAAACTATACAGTTTTCATCTGTGAGGAGAGCGGCTACTTTATTGAATTTAAAGAAAAATGATAACATCGCGTGGAGACAGTGTGAAGAGAAAATAGACTTTTATCAAGAAGTGTTGTTATTGGAGGACTGCAGTGTTCTCCGACTTTGTTGCAACTTGGTTTGTTTTCTTGTGCTTTTGTCTTAATTCTTCATTTCCAGCCTCCACGGGGAGGAACAAAAAAGAGATTTCAAGCTTGAGAGGACAAAAAAAGTAGCTCTATAAGAGGAGAATGGTGTTTTGTGTCTGTCATTCATATGAGTAATGTGAATGTGTGTGTCTGCATGTCTTTGTGTTTCTGTTTGTGTATGTTGTGTCTTTAGATTGTGCAGCCTTGTATCTATCTTAATGGACTATAATAGACTTCCCATTGCAGTAAATACACAAGGATTTATACATTTGACACCCAGCTGTTATTGCTCCTTTCCATTTGTCATTCAGATAAGTAAACTTATTTTTCTATGCACCTGCACTTCTGATGCACAGTATGTTCCATGATGCCTGACAGATGTGTATATTAACAAGTGGTATCAGGTTTCCTTGTGGTGGAAAGGGAGTGCAGGCCTAGAAATAGCAGCTGGGGTCCATGTCATTCTGAGAGGTACTGCAGCAGCCGTGGCCCATCTGGAGGGAATACAGAGCCAAGGAGACGGCAGAATTTCTTTCTATCTGTCTATCTGTCTTTTTTTCTTTCCTGACTGACTGACTGACTGACAGAGTTAAACAACCACTGACAGTCAAGAGCCTGCCATGGAAGACACCACATTATGTCACCTCATCTCCTCTCATTTTACTCCCTCTCTCCTTTCCAGTCTTCTCATTTTGGGTCACTGGGAAAATGACAGACACATCCAAACTCAACCGCTGCCTTATCCTTTTAGTTACACTGCTCAGATATCTGTGATTTGTATGGTACCAGCAATCCTTTTATTGTTGTCCAACAAAGTATAAACCCCAATTCCAAAGGTATTTGGCCAATGGATAAAATGTCCTATGTCCTATTGTGAATAAAATATGGTTTTATGAGATTTAAAAAAACCACTGCATTCTGTTTTTATGGAGATTTTAGAGTCTCAACTTTTTACATTACATTACATTATGTTCAAATAAAATATGACACACAAGTAATTATTGTTATTTCTATTTTGTAGCCTTGCTAAAGGCTGGGTTACTCAAATGTTTTACCACTTTCCCAGTCCTTATACCACCAAACATGTACACAAAGATTTGATCCAGGCTAAAATTACTCAACCATTCAGAGGACTTATCCTATTGACAAACATTATACTATGACTCCTGACTTTACCTCCAGCTTTACTGTGAGTTTTACATTTGCAGTTTTAAGTGATCACTCCTGAAATTTCCCAGCATCCCTCACAAATTCACATCTAATCACGTCAGTACAGCAGCTTTTCGTATTGCTTCACCTCACGTGACATTTATTGAACATTGCAATGTTACACAAATATAACATTTGTACATTTTAAATAGATTTAACTTCACTGGTCCTCTCTAATAAGACTAAGCACCAAAGAGCAGTTTACAAATCAACGATCAAAAAATTAACTGATACTGTAAAAACCTCACATATGTTCTGAGCTTTTTTTTAATTGCAACTAACCCTGACCATACAAACCTCTGCTTACTTAGTGATCATGTGTTTCTATTTCTGCATGGTGTAGGTGTTGTTTTTAATGGTACTGAGCTCTTAACAGCACTAGGGATTTAGTGTTCTGGACTTAGAGGCCTCAGGTAATCACATGCATCCATCATCCCTACAGTTTATGGAGTGATGAGAGAGACAGAGAGAGAGAGAGAGAGAGAGGTGACATACATAGACATACATAGAACAGGGAAGTGAGAGACAAAAGGAGACTCTGACAGAGTGAAGTGAACAGACAGAGTGACAGAGCCAGAGAAGTGGGTGTATAAAAAGCATAAATAAGAGGAGGACTAAAATGTCAGTGTGAAAGCATTTGTCTGGAGGTGTGATCCACTCAGACATGGCTCGACTGCCCCAGTGGGTAAACAGCTGTAATCATAGTTCAGCAGCAGACATTAACAGCCTGTCTCTACACTGCTATTAACAGGATGAAGTACCGTGCATTACATCCTGGATTCCTGTAATTCAAAACATACAGTATATATGTTTTTTTGCAAATTAGCAATTAATGGTGTAGTAATTTATTATGAGAATCTTTCTACGTTAGGACACAAAATAGTATAAAGTAAGGTTGGGTATCATTCGATTCAGATTCACAGGGCCTTGATCCGATTCGATTCACGATTAGATTTGATTCAATATTGATTTGTTTAGATGTATATTAGTTTCAAGATGAGTTTTGTTTAGTTATGATAAATTTCCCAGTAAAGCATAAATCTTTTTTGGACACCAAATGCTAGTTAAGTTTCACAGCACCGATAAATGCTATTCATAAAAATGTGTAAAAAATGTGTGTTTCGATCATCACACCTAAATCAGTGTTTCCCCTACCTTTATAGTAGGGTGGCACTGCATTCCCCCAACACTCCCCGTAGAAGACGTCTATACCTCATTAAACAAACTAAGTAGCCTTATGTTATTTATCTTATTTGCACATCGGCATGTCATTTCTCCTCTGCTATTGCTCACACACAGGTGAGTCGTGCTTGTCCCCTAAAAATTACATTTCTATACAACTAAACTGCAATCACGATTACATTGTTATGAGAAAAATAATTGCAGCAAGATTTCATTCTCTGTCAACATAATAATCATATGTTCACAATTAATGTAAATTGCAAGTCGCAAATACGTCGATACTTAACACATCAATTAAATGTCCACAGTAAACGTATATTTGTTCATTAAAGTATCTGATCTACAATATTTCTTTTTCTCTTCCGCTAAAATGTCCGATATTGCAGTACAACATGGTGGTATATGACTCACAATCACTTCACACACAAAATTAAGCACAAAAAGCACATTAGCACATTATACATTATACGCTTGTCATCCACTCCAACCAGATCTTCGCAACTCACTTCCTGTTAATTACTGTGATGTTTCATTCATTCACAAAATATGTTACCTAATAACATACTGATTATGTTCGCTACAAAGAAGTAATCAAGGTTGCAGTTTATTTGTGTGTGTATATAGAGTAGTCGCACAAATGACTCAAACGTAAGAAAGTAGAATATATAACTTTTAAATAAAAATCTATATTAATCTGTGAATCATTTTTCTTTTTTTAACCCAGCCCTAGTATAAAGCAGAGATAAGCAGCAGATCTTAACAGTCTGTCTTAAATCTTAAATGATTATCACAGTTGTTACAGTGGTCAGTCTGTGTGTCAGCTGGACCAGAGGACAGTGGCCAGACAAAATGTCTTCACCAGGCTGCTTGACACTGAATCAAAAATTGTTCACTGACAAAAACTGTGAAACTGGGATCATGTTCATTCTTTATAGAAAAACAACAACAGCAAAAACAAAACGTTTGCATTACTGTACATGATCAACAACAGCTCCGTTTGGAGATTGTGGTTCAGTAATTGTGAATATATAGTGGTAGACTATGTATTCCATACGATGGGTAAGAGATAAGCAGATGGGTGACAGATATCAAAAGTAAGTTTAAAAATGGTTCCTAAATGATCTGGACTATAGGCTTTAATTTCCCCTGAAGTACCCCTGTGTAAATGTTTGTCCATCTCCACTGAGGGGGTGGATGACGCTGTATCTTGTTAGTCTTAGTATGGTGGGGGAGCATGCAAAGTTGAGGGGGGGTACTTTGGGTATCTGTTTTCCTGGTGTAAGTGTTATTGGAATGAGGACACATCAATAAAGTGCGGTTTTCTGTCTGATCACCCCCCATGATTTTCCATTTGCTTCCCGTAGGATGTTAAGATGCAAATATGGGGCTCTACATCCGTTTCACAGGAGCAGCCCCCGGGCTCATGGTTCAGCAGAGCATAAACATGCGTCAGGCCAAGGAAAATATTTGGAGAGAAGGATAACCAATACAGAATCTTGTGAGGTTTACTTAGAGCTCCAAGTGAGGAAGGGTCATAATATAAGATTCTCAAAGGTCAAACACTTACTCTGTAAATATATTTCCCTCTGTCGTTTTTCCACTTTTTGACTTTTTTGCCCACACCTATATTTCCCATCCCATTTCCACACCTCAAAACACTATTTGGCATGAAAACAGATTTCCTAAAGATGTAAACAGTCTCTCTACTAATTCTACAATGTAATTTGCCCCCAATACCTTGAAATATCAGTGGGGCACTCGAGGATTGGCACATTGTGCATGTTGTTGATCTCTCAGCACTAGAGCAGGACCTCTAAACAGGGGCATAACATTTTGTGTGGGGACTGCAGTCAATGGAGGTTTCACAGTCAAACTGAGGTCAGTAACTAAATCTTTCAACACTCTAAACTTAGTACAGCTGACCCCAAGTACAGTACTGTACTGCTTGTATGAGTGGCTGTCAGCCATGCCGGGTATATGTCACCCTCTGACCCAGTTGCCGTAGTTACCACTTACTCTCATCTCAGATCGCTGAAGTGTTTTCTTAGAGCATTACTAGAAAAAGCGGACATAAAAAGAGGGAGTAGGAAACAGAAGCAGAGAGAGAGATTGTGTATGGTGTTGGCCTTGCCAGCCCTCTATGCCACTGTGCTAGTGAGCGTGGAGGCCCCAGGGCTAACTTCTCACTCGCTCAATCCTTTCGCTGTTCGACTGAAAGCAGCCTGAAACTTGTCAGGCTTCCCACGCGCCACAATCCACTTATGACCTGCCACTGCTTTGCCTTGGTTACAGTAGAATTTGGTCTTTGGATAGAGGAGAAATCATGAGGGTGGGTGTACAGGTGCTGTTTGGGATTGCAGGTGGAACTGCTGGTGACCCACAGAGCCTGTCATATCTGTGCTCACAGTGTTTTGCTAGCAGTTACAGTCAAGCCCGGGTGTTTGGCGGCGGGAAGGTGACTTGTGTGAGGGGATGAGAATTGGCAAAAAAGAGAGACTGGTACAGGGCAGGCCATTTCACGCAACACAGCTTCCAGGAAGTCAGTCATCAGAGATGCCAAAGGCAAGCTGCATCTCTTTCATAGCTGGCCAAACGGAGCAACAAGGCATGGAGAGCCCTCCAGAAGACAATATCTCCTAACAAATGCCATCTGGGATGACTTTTCTGGTCCTGGTTTGAAGTCTTGCCTTCTTAGAACATTAATTTTAACCTTCTTTTCTAAAATGTATTGGCATTTAGTTAGTTTTTTTAGTTAAGTTTGTTGTTGTCATGTTTAAGGGATCAAGTTTTTGTTTATCTGATTGTTTCTTGAAGATGACTAAAACACAAATATGAAGATTACACAGAGAGGAAAGGGGGCCTTTAGCATAAGCCCATGTTCTTTGTAAAAAGGGCTGAGCAACGAGAGTTAAGCCAACAGGAAACCACACCATTTCTGCGTTGCAGTAGCTTTGTATCCAACAAGAGCAATGGGGCACAATGCCAGGACAATCTGATAATCAGACCGAGTGAGTGTTATTAAATGCACAGAGAACGGACGAGAGCAGAACCAAAATTAGATGACTTAGGAGAAACGTCTGGAAAAACGAATAACAGAAGACAATGTGTTGCCTTTGGTTGTTTGATTCATCCTGTAAGAAAGTCAATATACCAAGCAAAAACCATGAAACTGTAAAACTGTATTCTGTAAAAATACAAAAGCAATCTGAACTATCTCCCATAGACCACCATTGGCTTTCCTAAATACCTTACTGGAGCTTGTTTTTGTTCTATTGTGTACATGTCATTGTGAAAACATTTCCTAGAAAGCAAAGAATTGTTTGCTGTGCCCATATTATGCCTTAAAGGAAACCTCATGGGGAGGTTTCATCATAGTTATGGGGTCACACAGTGTTCACAGAGAAATGACTCCAGTGAATGAGGAAGCAGTGTCTTTCTCCTTTGCAGTTGAGAAATCACAAAATTGGCCATTTAGCTTTGTTCACTTCCATCTCCAGGAACTTGACACTGTGATTATGACCAAAACCAGTTTTGATATATATTTCATTCTAAAACAGCACTTAAAATTGCAGCTTGACTGTCAGGTTATTCATTTAATTCAATACAGATGTGGTTCACTTGAAGCTTGTTTGGATACCTTGCAAAACATTATATAAAGAAAGCATTTCCATATGAGGAGCAGGAAAAAGAGCAAGAGTTTTGTAATTTGCAAAGGTCCATCCCCTGACATCCTTAACCACACAGTGACACCAGGAAGTGAGAGGAGTGGAAAGAAAATCACTTATCCAGTGAAAAATGGACTCAGGAGAGGTGCTATGCTCTGGTTCATCTCAGTGTATTAATGGAGACACAACCTCCACTCACTTTTTCATAGCTGAAGGTAAAACATTATTCTACCTCGACTTGCATGTTTGGTAATAAATGGTGCTGATAACATCCTGGCTTGCAGAAGTAGTTGAAATTTTCAGAAATTTTGAATAGCTCAAGAAAATAATGCGCATTCCCTCTGTTGATGGTACTGTATATACCATCTTATGATCTAAGGTTAACATGGTGGAAGAGATGATAGGATGTGAAGCGACAGGGCTTTCTAGCTGACCTTAAAGGTTGCAGCATGTATTTCAATGTTGCCAGATCTTTTGAGAGAAACAAGCAATCAGGTCTGTGGAAACGAGCCCAAAACGTGACATGCCGTTGCATTTTGAATTATTTATATTATGTAGATACCTACCTTTAGGCCACTTTTCTGTCTTGTCCCATTTTGGTTGGAGACTGGAAATCCATGCCTGCATTTCTACTTTTATCACTTCTTTTATCACATCACTGGCATGTTGAACAAGGTCTGTATGATGTTCATGTATTTCACATTGCTTTTGATTTGTCCACCAATTGAGATCCACTTATATTCATATATACTCTCTGTGTCCCACTCTGTTATATTTTTCTGCATTGTTACTAAGTTAGCTAGACTTTTCAACATAGATAAGCCATCAGTCGCCCAGTTCTAATTTATTTTGATGTATATGGGGAAAAGGAGAGATGGAAGGAACATGCCTGTGAATGGATCCTGACAAGCTAGCCAGTTAGGCATTCAGGTAAGGTAGAGAGAGACAGGAGATATGGAGCAAGCCAAATAAGCATCTGCACTTAAAAAACAAGCCTAAAAAGTGAAAGTCATGACTAGCAATATGAGCTTTCTGTGGTTCTTATATCTCTGACAGTTTTCTTTACAGACAAGCTTTGATTCATACCAGAAAGTATTGAAGTTCAGTACCCGGCCCAGCTCTCTTACTTGCTACTCTTATAATTGTACTGCTTTTCTTGTTAGTGTCTTAATTCCCATCATGCTGTAGTCTGACTCTTAAAAAGTAATCGAACAGCCAATATGTCCCAAATTTCCAAATATCTTTTCTGTGCCAAAGTGTAGAGATCAAAACAGACCTCACAAAAGTAGATGTACAACAGCATATAAGCACAGATTATCTCTTGTTAAAAAATAAGAGAAAAAACAATGTTTTCCTTTCTCATCATCCCTTTTTATACATTTTGCAAATCAGCCACATGCACATACGTGATGCCTTCATGCACACATGTAGACACCAATCAGTACACACATCTGTTTGCCTACATGTAAAACCCCTTCAGAGGAAGGAAACCTTGTGAAACCAGATCCGATTGGCCCTTATATAAAATGTAGAAATATGGGCAGATTGTAGTTCTCTGACGAGCCGCTGAAAGTCTGACATGAATCTGAGTCTGGGGACCAATCTTGCATTCCAGTCGTGGAATGTCAAGACCCACAGAGATCAGTCTCATGTTTAAACACAGCCCCAGTCCTGTGATGTAAAGGGAGAATATCTTGTCACTTGTGCTCCATAGCAACCCGGGCTTAAAATGTTTCTGTCATTGACTCTTTTATCCCATATAAGTTATATGCATTAAGCATATTTAAAATTAATCTCTCCCTTGAGATAGAGTCTTTAACAAAACACCTCTGCAAAGATGCATTAGCCTCCTCTTTGGCTGAATAATGTACATTTATAAGACCAATGGAAGCTGTTGCATGGCTTGGGGCAGCACTTAAACTCTATGAACTGGTGAATACTTGCGTTAAAGCAGCGGCTGTGGCCATGCAGTTTAATGTAGCGTACTTCAGGCTGTTCCTTCCCTTCTGGCTTTTACAGTGGCTGTATAATAGTATGAGAATGTCTCTATAGTACTCAATAACTTGCATCAGTGAGTCATAGCTTTAAATCCTGATGTGATGTTGGTACAGTATTTCTTCCCACACACAGTTCTCAAATTTGGAATGTTTCAGTTAAAGTCTTAGAGAAAATAACAACCCAGTGTAATTCATAGTGTATTTTGACAAAAGCAAGAATAAACATAAACTTGCATGATTTTCTTGCAGCTCAGGTTTCATTTTTGACATGGTTTTGAAACTGATCATTCAAAATCCGCACTTCCCATGTTTGTCTCATGTTGTACTTTAGACTCTGTTCCGTACCTTTATAAATACATGTATCCTGCTTTGAGGGAAGCAGCCACCTTATGTTTTTATAGTAACACGAACCCTAAAGCTGTCGTTATACATATATTGTATTTATTAAGCTGAACTTTGGCTTACGTTTCCCCCCTCCAGTTCTCTTGATGAAGAGTATGGGCCTGGCCAGCCCTCTAAGCACAGCTGTGAGTCTATATTGCTGCCATCACTCTACTCACTTCCCCTGTGTGTGACCTCTGACCTCAGTGAAAATCCTAAAGGAGCTAAAAGAGACTGTTAATGCTCACTAGTGATGAACAGAAGTGCAGTCTTTTCTCTGCGCTCTGTATGGCTAGTGTCATATTTCACATGTTTTTACCTAGGATTAAATTATGAATAATAAAATGAGAGCATAAGAAATATCCCACAAAATGCTTTAGTTAGTTAAGTTTTGGTTAAGTTATATTTTTTTCTGTCTAATATATAAATAATCGCTTTAAGTCCTCCCTAGTTAATCAGTCCAGACAGATTTTGCATTGATTTCAAAAGAAGATATTTTTTATTTAGTCATGTATTGTTTTGTATTTTATGCTGGTACATTTTATAGCCATGAATTGAGAACTGTTAATGAAAAACCTCCCTCTTTCCACTACAAGACAGATTCTTAAGAATGAATAAATTCTTAGTTGTGTGCAGTCCGTGTTCTTCGTAAATTGGCAGTAATATCATCTTTTAAAATGAATAAAATAACTCAACAGTAACAATTGTGGGCATTTTCATGTTTTTTCAAAAAGGAAGTTTTATTTTGTAATGACATAAAAAGTGTACACTGCATGGCTTAGGCTGTAATATTTCATCATTTCAATTATTGAAATAGCCTGATTAATAAATGAGGGTGGGCTGAACAGGCTGAAACAAATTCAATAAATACATAATTTTAGGTTGTTGCCTAAACAAGAGAGTTTAGGGTGTTTAATGTTTTTGCAGAGATGTAATTTAGCTTTTTTCAAAAATCATAGTAAGAGAGGTTTAGTGCTCTTTCTGCGTTTGTTGTAGGATGTGACGTTAGATCCCAAGGGTCCACAGCCTATTCTGGTATAAGTGAGGTCTGAATTGACGTGTATATGATTGCCTCTTGCTTTAATATAAAGATGCCTCTTTGGTTCGGGACCAGACTCCGTCATTTGGAGATTCCTGGTCTACAGTGTAATATGTCAAAGAGCAGTGGGAAGGTTTTTAGTGACTCGTTTAAACGTAACTCGAGTTCATTTTCTCCCTTGGTGTGGTTCCTTTTGTCTGCCAAAAAGAGTTGCCGTCGATACGAACCATTTAGCAAACATTGGTGTGGTCCTCGCGCTGTGCTTCATAGACAATTGGTTGGATAACTGCACAAATGATGTAACATAATGTAAGGTAACATTAAAAAGGATGATCAATCTGCAAATATTGTAAAAGTATCTGACTTAGCTACAGAATCAGGCTTAAAGAGCTGTGGTTACATTTTTTCAGTCTGAGATTTATTGTAACTGATTAATTTTCTAACAGTTTATGCGAGATAATTTCACAAAATGTCATCTTTTCATGAGCTAAAGGGTAATTCATTGTTGCCACATTGTTGTTGTTTGGCCAACGTCAGGAGCTCTTCTCGATTAGCCTTAAATCATAAAATCTGGAGATATTTGGCATTTATTCCTTTCACCTACCTAGCACACACTATCTGATTTTTATCTTTTTCATGTTTGGTCATATAATTCAGGTTAAAACTAATTTTCTGCTAGAGCTGGCAAATATTACAGTATGTACCTTGTCTTGTTAAAATGCCACAGATGGGCATGTGCACCCTGTGTGTCCTGTATTTTTTCTGTGCTTCACTGGCCATGACAGCTGAGGTAACCCGTCTCAGAGCGGCATAAGTCTGTCTGTCAGCAGATTTAGCCCCGTGTTTCCTGGACCCTGTTGACACCTAATGCATTATGCCACTGGAAGCCCATTTCTAGCTTGTAATCCAGGCATCTTATCAAACCAATCAGCACTTTTCCAGCAAGAACACTCAACATCTCGACCGTGACAGAAGTTGAGTTCACAAGATCTGGTGCTTGTAGTAAACGGTGAAAAGAAAGTGTGAGAACAATCTTGATGCTCTGGAATTCAGGTTTTGGAGCAACACCACACCCTTTCTCTTTTGATAGTTGTCAGTGCTTGCCTGCTGCAGCGTAGAGGCTGCTTGCATTACTCTAGTGATGTTTATGATGATAACGTTTGTCACTGAAATCCCCTCACAATGTCTCTCTTCTTCCTTCTTATCCATGCTAACCTCTTTCCTTTCCTTTCCCTTCCTTATTCCTCCTATCTCCTGTTCCCTCTTTCAATTCCCTTTACCCACTTTGTTCCCATCCTTCCTTCCCACCAGCCCAGTGCAGCGGTGAGAGGTTACCACACCAGTAAGCCAACAGCCATGAGTCCAAGCCTTGGCTCCAACTGGGCTATTGGTAGCAGTGGTGGTCAAGGTGCTTGGAGCAGCACCTCCTTTACCCGTGGAAGTCTGCAGCATTACCTGTCCCACCAACAACATTCGCATCACCATCAGTCCATACACACAAGCTATTCCTACTGCTCAGCCCACACACCTGTGAGTACTGCAGATTTCTTCTTTCTCATTGTCATACGCTCTGTCCCTTTTAATGTGCTTGTTGTTCTCATCCTTCAGCATACCTCCCTAGTCTCTCTGCCTTGCCTCTTATTTCTAGTTACTTTCTCCCTGGTGTCCATTAGTGGCTGTTACTATCAGTGAAGCTCTTATGCACATGGCAAGTTCTCTTTCTTCATCTCCCTCCGCTCCCACTCCATCTTTTCTCCTTTAATCTTTCGTTTTTTCCCACACTCTTTCCTCTCAAGCCCTCATTGTGCCTATTACTTCCTCTCGCTATTTCTTCCTCCCACCTTTTCCCTCTTTATCACTTTCTTTCACCCTCTGTCTCCCTCTGTCTTCTCTGCAACTTAATTTGTTTTTCTTTCATCCATCGTCTGTATCGACAGTGCAATGAGAGACTAATTGAGGTAGAGGCACTTTTGGACGGCTTCCCTTGTCATTATCCTTGGAATTAATTGCTGTTCTGTAATCCATTTGATTTGACTTTATTGGTGCGATCTGGTTTTCTAATGTAACGTTCAGGGTGTGACTGGAACTCAGGCATGAGCCAAATTGAGGATTTTATGATCATTGTGTTGCTGTCACAGTCACAAAGCTGGAAACAAAGATTTGGCAGGTTGTTATTTCTTGGTATTCCTTCCATTAATAAATGTATTTACAAGGCTTCACACCAAGCAATTCTCTCATTCTTTCTTATTTTCCATTACAACACTGATACTCTCTCATCTCACATATGCACCGTTTGAATTCCCAGCTGCCTATTTGCCAGCATGTTGAGACTACCCTGAAGTGCTTGCATGCAATGAGTGAGGAAATGGATTGGATTTAGATATGATAATCATCACCTACATTGGCTCCTGGTTGCATGTGGTAATTTTTTGTTGTTATTTGTGTGATCTCAAGGTACACATTAATTCAGACAGAGGTGCTTTTTTTAGTACAGAGGGAGTAAATTATATCCTACTGTTGTCAAAGCATTCTAGTCATAATTACGTTTTCTATTTGTTTTACATAGGTGTCGCCATTTCCTCAAACACCACCATTACCACTATCGACACTTTCGATACCGCCTCCTAAGGCTTAGGGGAGCTTGGGTGTTGTAAACTGTATTGTGCATAAACAGGAAGCAAAAACAGAGAACATTCCTCAAGACAGATGTAAAAGCTGTGGCTGTTGGTCTGGTTGCGGTGTGGCTCTTTCACGTGTATTTTTCAGAAAGTTGTTGGGAACATTGTGGTCCTTTCTGTTCTCACTGCCACTCCTCTGGGGAGAACAGCCATTGCCATCAACTTCCACACACAGGATGCAGGGGTTTTTTTGACTACTAATGTAGCTGATCTAAACTGGGCAAAACGGTTTGACTAACATGGCCATTGCTTTTTGATTGTTAAAACAAATCTATCCTTAGACTAAAACGTTCTCAGATACTGCAGATACCCTTGATAAATAGGTCCTTTTTTAATACCTGTAAACTTTTCACATCACAGAATGTTGAACAGTCAAGTTCAGACACAACTGAAATTTGCTATTGTACTCACACGGTGTACTGTTCTCAGTCAGATTTATAAAAATCTAGCCATTATTTCAGTTTTAAGCATGCAAGCAGCACTACATTAGTCGAAACGGAGAATGCGTGTGGAATCTGTCTGTTTAAACAAAATTTATAAAGAAGCAAAAGAAATCTTCCAAAATAAAGACTAAAACACTAAACAAAAACAAGTGCTCATTATTAGTATGCAACTGATCTGATTGAACTGATTGATTTGAAACTACTTTGTTTACACTAAAGAAATAAACAGTTGAGCTAATTAGCGGATGAACAAACCAAGGTTATCTTAACCCCCTTAACCGTAGCAGTAGAAAGAGGCATGATTTTTGCTGCTTGCCTGCTTACTGACACTGAGTTTCTATCCGTAAGTGGACATGTTTCACATACACTATGATTACCTAAAAGCAGGTGACAGCAAGTTTATTTGGCTGATCTATGCGGTTAGGGACCTTTCTTTTAATCTAAGTGGGCGTGAAGTAGCAATATACTATTCTTCGAGAGCTGGCCAACTGAAATGAGAAAACAAAAAGAATTTAATATTCCTCAGAGCACAGTATCAGAATATGTAGTTTTGGTACAGCATAAATATTGTTGCAACCTTGTCAGTGCTTTGCTTGATTGTAACGGATTGTAGCATGGAAAATGATTTTTAAAGTAACTCAGATAAAACACTTGATGATTCTATTACTTTCCCATCTGTGTAGCCTGTGATGCAACCATGTAGTATAATGAAAGAGAGTGTAAATCTATTTGTAATGGACTGATCTGCCCCTGTATTGTGTCACTGTTTATAATACCCTCTCTAGTTGGAGACAATCCTCTGTCTATTTTTCTGCTCTGTTCTGTGTGTGTTTTCTGTTTTTGTGGGATGTTGGTAGGCCACATTGCTCACAGTACTGGCCTTGGTTGCAGATCACTACAGGGTCATCAAGCACTTTCCTTCATGTTGAACCACTTTGCTCAAACCAAGGCAGACCACGGTGGCTTTAACTGACATGTTTTCATTTCTTCGCTGCAGAAACCAATTTCTCCCCACTATCATGTCTTCGTCCTCTCTTGTTATAAGACAACGTTTTGCCCTAAAGTAACATTCACAGTGCCCAGAGATGGCGAATGCCAGTATTAACAATAAACTAAGGAATGGTTTCAGCCTTGTCTGCCTTGTGCATTTTTACACTTTCTCACATGCCGCTTATACTGTACATGGAACATAAATTTCACAACAAGCTAAAGTGAACATACCCCCCTCCTTTAAATAGATTTTCTCTCAAACAACGTTTCCTTTTCTGCTTTATAATTTTTATTGCCTATCTAAATGTTATTCTAATTTCAGGCATATTAGATGCAAAACATGCGCTACAGGAAAGGAAGAAAAACACAACTGATAGCTCAGCATGTGTTTGTCCTCTGGAGTGAGAGAGGTGAGTAAATAAAAGAAGAAAGAAAAGCAAGCAAGGATCCAGAAGAGATCAAGAATTTTCCCTCCAGTGAGTTTTTAATTACAATGGAAGCTGATACATTTCTATTCTCAATATGGCGAGATGAAGATCCCTCAGGGGGGATGATGGTATAACAACATAGCAGTGGAGAAAGTTGTATAGAAGTCAAGAGATGAGACTAGAAGGAGGCTCCGGAGATTTCCTGTGAATATGCTAATACTAACTCCTGCAAAATATTTCTGTGTACTACAGATTTGCCTTGCTAAATACATCTTTGTGGAATCATAATTGCTGGCTGGATTTTTTCTTAGTGTAGCAACAGTCCAGGAAGTGTGATACCTCCCTGCATCCTGATAGTATCACTAATGCTGGAAGGTAGTTAAGGTGGCGTAAAGTCCAGTCAAGGTGGAGCCAGTCAATCAATCAATCAATTAATCAATCAATCAATCAATTTTATTGTTCTCAAGAGGCAATTGTTTGCATATAACATACGACCACTGTCAAACATACTAATAGCATGACTTGCTCTAAGGATAGAAATGTTGTCCTTCCAGTCCACTGCTGCGGTTTTGGTTGAAATAACAACTGCTGTATAAAATGTCATGTAGGTTTATGAAAACATATAGTAGTAGTCCCCAGAGGATTAGACAATACACCGATACTCTACCTCTATAGCTACAATAAGGTTAAAATGTCTCAAACTATGGGAGGCCCTGCTATGACCAAGTACAGTCTCACACTTTTCTTTTAATCAAAACAGGTTATTCTGACCTTGATTTGATCTTAGTAACAGTGAAACCTTGACATTCATGCCAGGAAAGCCTCTTACTTTTTTATTGAAAGAAAGAAAACTGATATTAAGATACAGACAGTAAAAACAGGGAACAGAGAAACAGAAAAAACTGCAGAGAAATACAAAAAAGGGTAAGACAGATGAGGCAAGAGAGTGTAAGAAGGGTGTCACCTCTCACCTCTCATCAAAGCTCACAGTTTCCTTCGCACTAATAACACCCTCCAACAGGTTGGTTAACAGCTAGGCTGAGTGGACCACCCTTTAAGTGCTAGTGTAATAAATGCTGACAAGCTAATGATTGCACATGGCGTTATTGGATTCCTTACTTAAAGCCACATGGGCTGCAAACTCTCAGGACTAGTGTAGACTGTGTCTGAGCCTCACATTATAGATTTTCTGGTAATTGATCACAAGCACAATGGCAATGAAAAGGAAATATTCTGTGTACTTTCCCTTAATTGGTGACAGAGCCCATTTATTGGTGATGGCAATAAAGGTGTAAATACAGTGTCTGGTGAAGTGTACACATTATAAATTCAGTTTGGTATTTAATATGCAGCTTTTAGTTTGGGGAGTCTCTCTCTCTAGTAATTCTTCATTGCTTTTATTTATGTTTTTTAATGAGGGTTTTTCATTTTTTTTAGTGAAGAGAAAAATAGTTTTACCACTTCAAAAACAAATTTCTCTCAACATATCCTGCTCCAGTGATCTTGTCAACAGCTTGTTAATAACAAGTTATTAACAGACTTCTAAAGCTAATTACTCTTATGCACGTTATTGTGTTTGCCCAAAATTATGCCTTTTTGAGAATTTTATTTTCTGTTTTTCATATGTCTTAGTTTCTCAGCAAATTTCTTTTTGTTACTGCTACCAAACTTTGCGATTACTTGCTGAACACCTAGACCTCATAGTGACTGGCACTGTTACTGTCAGTAACTATTGTCAGTCATTTTCTACAGGAGATAAGACAGATTGGACTAGATGATGATGGTTATATGTTTGCTTCTGCATTGAATCTCGGATTAACTGGACCTCTACATCTAAGATTGAGACAATCTGTTTGATAGTTGACATAACTGCAAATGAGACTGCAGTTTCATTAAATGAGCATGTATGTGCCTGATTATGACAACCTGTTCTGTGATTTGTGCAGTTTGCTTGTTATGTCACATGTGGTCACAGGACCTTCTAGTACGCAGTGATGCTAATTTAGCTTCTGTGTTGCTAGATTTAGCTATTTGTTTTTGTCTTTTTGACCAGGCATTAACTACTTTACGTGAGGTGAGACCTTAAAATGCTGTGGCTGTGATTCCTCTACTGTTTGTGTGGGACAGCAGCAGGCAGAATGAAGCATTAATAAACCAAAACGAACCCGTTGTTTGTCTCTAACCTTATTCTCATCTGATTTTTTTGTTAAATTTAAATTAAAGTTCAATTTAACTAGACTATTTAGGTTTAATCTTTAATCTCACTGTCTTAAAACATACGGAGTTGGGTAGCATGAGCATTAATTTTAACGTTTGGATTCACTTTATGAATGATATCATGAACATGTGGATTTCACTTTAAACCAAGCCAGTCTCATTATATTGTTTATTATATCGCAATCGCAAAATTGTTCACAATAATCATAACATGACTTTTTCACCAAATCATACTCGTAGGTCAGCACTTATTCTTGTTATTCTGCTGTGTGTGACTGAACAAGTTACTGAGACATTGCTAAAACAGAGCATGCGTTCCTAGGCAACTTCCCCTGCTTATATAAACACATATTTCTATCTGACCCCTGAGCTGTTTCATTTCTGATGGTATGCTTCTTCTGTCAACAGATTATCTCTATAGTGCTTAATATCCAGATGTTCCCAACATAGCTTCAACCGTCTTTGTCTTCTAAGTCCAGATAGTATTAATGTTTATGATAGTGTTTCATTATTTTGCATGTCTTGCTTGGGAATCATGATCTTGCATTTGTCCTGGTTTAATAGCCATATTGGATTATTTAACTGGAGACAACTGGGAGGAATCGGATTACCAGCACGGTCTACTTCACCTAATTGCGTCCATGTATATCCAAGTTAATCAGAGCTCATGCAGATGTGAATGTGTTTGTGTCTGAGAAAGCATGAAATTCTTTTGTCCTTATGTCTCGTTTTGACACGATGCACTATATGTGGAAAGACTGGGTGTGAATTCTGAGCTCAAGGGCCGGCCCGCATTGCGTCTGCATGTGCTGCTGCAGAGTTCATCTCTCTTCATACCATACAGATAGAGATACACACACCTACACATGTGCTGCAGAGGACAAGACTCACCTTTCTCTGCTGTAGGGTAACACAGAACTGGGAAGTTAATGCAAATACTGTTGACTGGTCAATCGTTTCTGTACGTTATCCTCTACATGGGAAAATCTCATCTTATCAGACGTAGATAAAAAGACAAAATAAACACCTAATAAAAACACTGGAGTAGGTTTTCAGTCTTTTATCTAAGGACATGGACGTCCCCGTGAACCCTTCAATTTAATCTGAAGGTGTCGCCCAAGCAAACTCTGATTGTTACCTCATTAGATTTGCCAAGCACACACTGGTCAATCATTCAGTCAATATAAACCTGCTAGTAGGGATTCCTAACACATCTCCAGATTTACAAGGTCTAAAAACAGAGAAGAGGCAGAAAGGACATTGCTAGAGTGTGAGAAAAAAGGCGATAATCAGTGAGAGAGAAAGAGAGAGACTAATAGACGCAAATAACAGTTCAGAGAAAAATGAGCAAAGTGTCATTATTAAATCTTTGAATTCAAAGAGCTTGGCTGCTGTGTCCCTTTGTTGTACGAATCTAGGATCTAATTATAATGATAAGACCATTTGTGTGTTTATATCTGACAAGAATACTGTAAATAATCTCTGGATAACGATGAAAAATCAGCACATTTCCCAGTTCTTTGCATCTTCTTTGTGGATATTCATCACGTGTAGGTGTGAAATAAAGGAACTCCATCCCACCAACTCACCTTTGTCTTTGTGAGGCCAGCGCTCCAGCACAACTCATGGTGTTTTGATTAACTCAATTAGCTTTAACTCGCAAACACCCATTCAGCTGGCAGATGACA
>OMLM01005148.1:99058-119354 GCA_900302695.1 Helostoma temminkii
CTGGCAGATGACACAGTCATTTAGCTGAATGAATGGCATGCCTGCTGGCAGCGAGTCAGAACGTGTCTTTTGGTTGGTGGTCTGTTCAAAGCAACTGAGTTTAATCTAGTCATCTGTGAATTGTCCAGGGAAGCATAATGATCAGATTATCGAGAGTGAAATCGCAAGTAAGATGTAAGGAAAAGAAGGAGAGTGGCAGAGATGTTATGCACTAAGCAATTTTAAATGTACCATAACTGTCATAAAAATTCTAGTTTATATTTCTTCACACATTCGTCAAAGAAATATTCCATCCAAGAGAAGATTAGTTACTGTATAAATTCCTGATAGCAGAGGCACCAGATGCAGATGTGTACTCTACATGTGTTGTGCGGCTGGGGGAGCCTGCTGGAGACTTTGTGATGAAGCTTCCATTTTAGTCTGAGTCTCTTTCATCAGCCCTTGAATGAAGAGCGTTGCTCATTCCCCAAATACTTCAATGATTCATCTTTGCCATGAGCTAGAATGGGCTTTGTCTCAGTAATTAATTTAGCTCTCGGGACAGCAGTTGGAATGAGTCGTGTCTTCAAGGCCTAATTAAAAGAAGATTGTCAAACATATTCTAGGTCACCCAGCTCAGCATCTCCAGCCATTTAAGGGAGATTTTTAGGCACTGCCACCTCGTCCTTCGTGGACCGTTTTGCTTGCTGACAGAGTGTGGGTTACAGAGTGAAAAACAAATGGTTTTATTTGCTTTGCTGATTTCTTCAGGCAACACTTGAAAATTGAGACATTGGATGTTTTGTTTCTTACTGGCTGCTTGAGTCAATACTTCAATCAGCTTATGGTACTGTGCCTTGAATGTCTTTGTCTCTGTCTGAGGGTGGTTTGTTTGAATTTGTTTGAGTTTCAGAATCAAAGTTGAATGAGAACATAACAGCTCATGAATATCTTCAGTTTAGGATCCCTTTCTCTAAAATATCAGTGAAACTGTAGCTGCAAACAGATATTGACATAATATTCATCCTAACATTTCAGCTGTAGTATAATTTTATTGAACCATTCAGACCAACAGACTGACAGGCACAAAGTGTCTGTCTTATCTGTTCTTATAATGAGAATCAATGACTTTAGTTACAGGCACAGAATGGCTCTAACAACACACACACACACACACAGGTTCTGAACAATTAAGTGCGAGCTGTTGGGCTTAGTGCCCAGGTCCATTGTAAGCGCTCTAAACCTGTTAGACTGTGACAGACCATTAAAAGGCTGCCAAGGCTTCCTTAATTTGCTTCAGTAGTGCACACTGAGGAAGAGTGACTGAATGCTGTGTGTGTTTGTGTATGATGTGCATCTACTTCTCATAACTCTCCTCAGCTCAAACCACCTCCCACCAGTCCCCAAAGAAACATCCACACACATACACACACACACAGTTTGACAGTATCAACACCATCAAGTCTCTGTAATGTCATTTTTATTTTGGAAGTATTGTATAATAGGCGATTTCTGCTTATTTAGGCCATTATACGTCAAACCATTAAAGCTACTGCCAACACTAATGTTTTTCTGAGTCAGTATTTCCTCTAAATGGTTATGCACATGTGTACAGTAATGTAAACAACAATAATTATCTTTGCTATAGTAAGTTTAAGCTGGTATCCTCAATGCTTGTCAGTTCATATATTGCTAATACTGTATATTCATGCTTATTAGGCAGTATTGTTAGGCAGAACTTTCACATTTGTCACTGTCATAAGTGTTCTTCATACTTTAGGAAATGTTGATCAGCTTTTCAGACTGCACCAGCAGTCGTTGACAAGACCAGTGAAATCTGGCAAAAACTGTTAGGGAAGTGGAAATTACATATTTCACACTTAATTTTCACACGTTGAAATCATCAGCATAAGCCCAGTTCAACACTATCTGGTGTATTTTACATGTTTTGCAGAATTTAATTCAGATAAGTCACCGGTTTCCACAGTGACTGTAGCAGAGGCAGTTCTTACTGTACATGTCTAGATCTGAAACAACAAAATAAAGTCCAAAGTACAAGTTGTAAAAACGTAGAATTTATTAGCTGACTGGAATAGCATTTAACAAAATTAACATGGTCATGATGACAAAGCAGTTTGTTTTTAGGGAAACCTTGTGTATTTGACATTTGTGAATGAATGCTTCTGGGGTGTATATTTCACCTAGCAGGCATTTCCTGTCGTGACCAGAGCTTGGCGTTCTACACCATTAGGAATTAAAGGCCTGGTCCACAGGATCCCAAGTGCCAGACCACAGGAATATCCAGAATCTGACTGTGCTTCCAAGACTCTGCATGTTTCATTTCCTATTTCACAAGAGTGGGCGGTCCATGCAAATTCCTTGCTGTGGTGTGCCACCACTTTTCATTTAACAGCAGCTCATGGTGATATTAGATGTTGTACACAATGGGAGATGTTAGAGGGTGGATTAGAAAGGGTGCTGGCAGATCTTAGAGGGATTTTAAACGGGTGTCGTCTCTTGTTCAGATCATCTGGATTGTCATATTTACATGTCATTACTGGCTTAGTGCTGTTTCTTGATGGTGTTGAATAGCAAATTCATAATGTGAAATCGCTCTACAGCAAATCAGTTTGCACCTGTTACTTTCTGTTCAGCTGATTAGTCGGTGACAGGGCAGAACAGGGGGACATAAATCATACATTCTGAGCTATAGATATGACCTTAATTCAAAATGTTATAGTCTGATCTTACTTTAGGTTTTGAGCTACACGTACAGATACATACACTCACACACACAGGCTTTGCACACATGGGTTTTCATATATAGCTGCCTGGGGCTGTAGTATTGGCTTTAAAAACACCCACAACATCTGTAAAGTATTATGGCTGATTATACTGGTCCTTCAGTGAAATCATGCAATATGGGCATGAGTGATGGGTGAACATGAACCATATGGGGAGGGGGTGATGAGGCCCATGGTTACACACAGGAACACACCCTTACACAGAAAATTTTGTTATTTGTATATTTGTGAGAATCTTACATGAACTAATCCATCGCCTTTAAACACAGTGTAACACCATACATCTGGTCCCCTTTCATTCTTTGTTCAGGTACATTTTTTTATAATTATTTTTATTATTTTGTACTTCTACCTTCATTTTTTTTATGATACATTTGATCGGTTGCTCTTTGCTGTAGGGTTTGTGTTGCTTTACACTTTTAAATACTCCAAATACAACATACAAAACATAAAAATTCTCTCCTGCACGTTCTGTAATCATGCATTACTCTCCCACCTCCATGTTTTATGGTCACTACTATCCAGTCACAGTGATAGTCCTGGCCAGGTTTAAACCAATCATGTTGGTCACCATCTGATCCAAATTTATTTTGGTTTCATTTGACCAAAGAATGTACTGCCAGTATTTATCAGGCTTCTTTTCATGATCAAGTTCATGACCGAGTTTCAGCATACTTGTTTAATTCTGTGCTGTTTTGTGAGTAATGGTTTTCTATCAGGACGCCATCTGTAGAGGATGACTTCATGCAATGTTCTTCACACTGTCTGATCTTTCACTGGAAGTCCAATTTAACTGAAATTAGCACATTACATTACATTAGTCAACTTAGCCTACAATGCACTCCGGAGATTGGAGTATACATGGTCGTGGCTCTGAAAAAAAAAGCTACTAACCTTTGTTTTTCTGTGAAATACTATCCACTCAATCTCAGTCTCTATGAAGTTAATCATTTAGGACATTTAATTTTACTGTATCAGAGTGACAAAACAAAACACTGAGACTTAATCTCTGTTATTACAGCTGTTTGCCCTTTAGGCAGGCTTTTCCTGACTTTAAATGAGGAAAAGGTGGGACCACAACTCTAACTGACCAAATGAAGTTTATTTAATTAATCACCTTCACGTAGAAAAGCGCATTAAAACATTCACCATATTAAGGGCATGGGCATTGGCCCCTTGCCTAATTGAAGCAGATGCTATAAGTTTGATATATGTACATTCATACAAATAATAAAGGGCTTCTGTTTATAACCATACAAGCAACGCCAGACAGTAGAAGGTAAGTAATTTACCCTATTTTAGTTTTTTTTTACTCCTACTTTACATTTAAATTGTTTATTAAAAGCAATGTCAATGTATGGGCGTGTATCATGAACAAGTTTTTACAATGTTGAGTGACTTTTGTTTTAACACATTTTTAGACATTTGGGGGTTCAAACACTTTTAAACAATACATTTTAAACTCCAAGTCAGAGTTTTCACAAAAGTATGACTTTCCCTTTTGTAATTACCACCTGGATGTTAACATGAACTCTATACTTAGGTTTGGGCATCTCTGGTGTGAGGCTGATATGATCTGTATCTTGATACACTGTGAGTGAGTGATCCAATACACTAAAGATGCATATACAGCAAGTTTATGTGCTATATGAAATGATTCTGACCCAAATCTTTTTTACAAACTAGACTTTTTCTGTACAAATATCTCTCTCTGTTTCAAGTTTAAAGTACAGTACACTTTTAGTACACCTCACAAAATTAAGGACACTCCAGGTGAGTATAAGTGGTTAAAAGCAGGTAGGCTAACTCACCAGACAGCAGGAGAAATCAGTTTTTATATTACGAACAATAAAAATACATGAACTTTTCACAAAGAGATCTTTTATACCCTCTTACAAAAGACATAAAAACATATAAACTAGTGGAGTCGTTAGCCAGGAAGAAAACTTGGAACTGGAGATGAATCTGAACTAGAGGTAGGGGGTGTCGGTGGCACTGGCAGACACCTCCACGATCACAGTGTGTCGTACACCGGGCGGCATGTAGCTCAGTTGGTGGGGAAGTTGTCTTTCAACTGAGGGTTGGCAGGTTTGATTCCCAGTCCTCCTGGAGTATATGCTGAGGTGTCGTTGGACAAGACACCAAAACCCCTGACCCTTGACGCCTAAAGGGGGAATTTCCCCACTGTGGGACTATAAGGGATTCTTCTATTCTTCTACTGCCTGTGTCTTCACAGCAACACAAGCTTCCTGTGTTTTTTGTAAGCCCCGTAGTGTTGCCAAACTGTGTAAAATTTGTCATCCGCAGATAATTTTATACACTTATGCACTAAGCTCTACCATGTTTGTTCTGCTTAACCATGGTGCTCACACAATAGTACATATTGGCAGCACATGTGAACGTAAAGTAGGTCTAATTTAGGAAGAATAAAAATATAAAAATGTCAAATTATTGGGTCATCCACTTTCTAAATAAATACATAACACATCTAATAATAAACTATTTATTGGCCTTAATTGATGCAGATTTGTAATAACAAGTAACTGCTGCGAATGCGCTTGCATCTTGCTCACACATGTTTGTGCATCCATACAAATCAATTAATTTTCCCATCTTTAATGTTGTCTGCAATGCCAGATATTACACACATCCCCAACTTTTGGTTTAGTAACTAAGAATACCAATGTTTTCTACATCAAAAATATTTTTGTTCTGTGCTTTTTAATGAGCACTGCATCATCACTAGTGTGTTAGTTAGTGTGCTTTAGTCTTGACTCTGAGACGGTAGCTTTTTCACCATGGGTGTAAACTTAAAGAACAGCCAGCCAATTGAATATAAAGATGAAGAATGGCTGAATCTGTGATTTTCTTACTGAGTCAGGTTGTGCTGCTGAGCTAAGCTGCCAGGGCATTTTTGATTTATTTAACAGCAGCGTTGTTTTAGATAGTTTCACTGTGTGTTGTTTTGACAGCAGAAACGCACTGCTTCCATGAGCCTTGTTGGAGGAAAGAGCTTGATCATTCACTTCTCTGTTGGCTTGTCAAACAACGCACAGGGACAGACACATAAATTGAAGTCACACATTCTATTGCACGCATTGTTGCTATTATAAAATAAATGTTTAACAGGGTAAGGGCCACAAAGTATCTGGGTCACAGTATGGACAAGTGTCAAAATCTGTCAGCTGTTCATTCACCAGTTCTGTATCGCATTCTGTCTCCTCCTTACCTCTAACAGCATTTATTAGTTCGGTGAGAGAGAGAACCTGTGTATAACCATCTCCCATTTGTCCTCCCCAAGCAGTCAGCCTTGCTTGTATGAAAGGAGAAAGGTTTGCTGGAGCCACTTCGCTCCATTTATTTGTTGTACTTCGATGACTTCAGTACTACTAATTATAGAGGCGCCACCAAAGAGGCAATCTCAAAGTGCATTGCCCTCAAAGTCTTACACCCCCTGTATCTAAATGTGACCCAGTGGAGTTGCACCATAATGTGAATGTTTTTAATCATCTACCATAAACTTGCTAGTATCTCAGTGCCATCTGGCAGTATTACACCACACACCTCCAGTGATAATGTTCGGATATGGTAATGTGCGGTTGCACTATAATGTATGTAAAGCATGTCAAAAATGCTTTAAAAGCCTACATTGCAGTGATTTTAAACAAAAACTAAAGCATAATGTATTTATGTGGCCTACAGTAACAGAGTCAGCTGCAGTGGTTGACATTTATCTGTCACTCATAGAATTTAATCCGGTGAATATTGGGTTTTTAGTCAGTAACCCTCAGGTTGATTAAATGACATCCAAAAATTTTTCATCATGAATTGCTGCTTTCCTCCCGTCTCCACAGAGCCAGTGGAAACTGAAGATTCAGTTTATCACCTGGAGCATTATGACAGCTTGTCATGTGATCTGTTGATGATGTAATGTTATTGATTGAATCTAGGTTTATTAGCATTTAGAAAAAACTTTAGCAATAGTTAAATTAGTGAACATTGGGAGTCATTTCATATGGTTACCTGTATGATCAGGGTCAGCAGTCTTTTCTTACTGTCTAAACCAAAAACTAGTCAGTATGACAATTATGAATAGAACAAATTCTCAACATTTGCAAGTCTACGCCCCTGTGTGTTATGTTAAAACAAATGCATGAGCAACGTGTCTTCTCTATTAATTCGGTGTTATTTTGTCCTGAAGCTTGTGTGATCAGCTCTCTTTCTCTCTGTTTTCTTTGTCTCTTGGGCTTCATGCTTTGCATGCAAAGGATGAGACACCGGGGGAGGTTAAGAGAGAAACTGGAATGGAGTTCTGCTCCATTTACCTCCCTGAAATATTCCTCTTAGAACGACACACTCTGTTTTCTCTCTCTCCTTACTCTCTGCACTGTTTCTCACTCTGCCCGTCCCTCCCTCTCACTACTCATTTCTGTGTGACATGTGGTCATTTCACTTCATTCCAGGATGGCTTAACAGTGCTTTAAAACATTGCTGCTGTCCTCCCATCCCATCCTGCTCAGTTGCAGTGCTTCAGTTCCTGAGCTTCATAGGCCTGTATGGATCTGTTCCTGGTAGCTATAACTCTTTCCCCAATCTCCAGCCTCTATCTGCTGTGGGCAGAATCTTCAGCACCTTTCTCTATTGCTTCACTATTTCAGTCTACCTGTGTGTCTCTGACATCCCTACCCAGTGACACCAGTTATCACACACACACGCACGCACGCACGCATGATGACACATGACCCACATAAAAAGTCATATTTTTGCCCTTTTAATGTGGGGTGTGCTGCCTTCTTCATATTCCAAACAATGTGAATTTTGAATATGGCACAACACATATCTATTGTTTAAACTCACACTCGCTCTGCCTGTACAACACTTAATTCCTTATTATGCAGAGATTTTCTTGGCATCATTTCTTTTGCAGTCTCTGGCAACAGGAGTCTAGCTGGTTCACAGAAGCTCATGGCCAGGTCTCTGCTGCAGTTTATAAGTTATATTTGGGTTATCATGAGGCCTCACACAAAGTTTGATCTATGAGCTCCACTGAAGTGTTTTCACCTTTGGTGTCAGAATAACCTTGAACCTCCTGAGTTTCTTTAGAGATGTTTTGAGATAAACAGACACATGCACAGCACTCGGTGGTGCTCATGCCAGCACACACACAGAGCTGTGACAGAGCCTGTAGACCACCTGACTTAAAATGTAGCTTCCCAATGAAAACGCACACACGGAGAAACACATTGCTCACATATACAGCAATAAAAAATTTAAATTGTCATGCAACTACACACACACACAATTCACCTTGGCTATGGGCCCCTTTTCCAAGTACAAAACCATTTGTAACAGCACTTTTCTCAGAATCATGTTTATCAGGAAATGAGTGTGATGACATTACTTGTATATACATTTGACATTTGGATGTAGTAAGTGTATGCAATTAACTCTTCTAGCTCTATTGCCTGTCCCTTGTTAGGTGTAGGGGTGCTGTGAGTCATTTTTACTCATGCACGCCTGGTCTCATATTTCCTCCCCATTAGGCCCACATTGCTCTCTTCTGTGTTGTGATAGAAGCTAATGACTCACTGGAAATCTGCCTGGTGTTTATCAAATGTCTCAGTGCTGGGCTGGTGGTCCATAGTCAGGCTGCCCTTTTCCCATTATTCATTATTATGTATTTTTTAGATAAACAGCCACTTGATGAGACTATCATAAAGACATACAAATAAAGGGAACTACACTGAAATGATAGCTTGACTACATCACTCAGCGCTTTGCTCAGTGTAAAATTATACTGTCAGAGGAGGAATGTGTTGAATTACCTCAGGCTGTCATCCGTTAGTGCACTGATAAGAGTGTATTAAGAAACTGGATGTGTCAGAGGTGTAGTGAACTTACACACATAATGTTAACATATCTCTTCACAGAGTTTAGAAATGGGGGAGGTGGATGTTTTAGCAAGTACATCGTTCAGTGTGTAAATTTCCTGTATTTCTACGGTCTCAGATTACAGTGCTGCAGGAAGCGAGCTTGAATGGATGCCAGCTACATTAGTGGACAATTCGTCTAAGCTCCACTATGTAATTAAACAAGAAAACATACCTTTGCTTTCAGCATACTGCATGATTGTGATTGTACACTGACACCACGATTTAAATGCCATTTGATTTAAATTAAGACACCACTTTTTTTTTTTTGCACATGTAATTTGTCATTGTGATTATATAAAGATCTGCTCTGATTTATTTGATTTTGGATCTTGTTAATCACATTAGTTATGGCATTATGAATTAGTTATGACAATATGGGAATGAACTGCAAGCGACAGCATGAAGACAATTTGAAAGTCATTCTGCTCACTAGAGCCACATCAGAGGTTATCCACCCTCCTTTTCTTTCTGTGGTTTGTGCTGCTTTTCTTTTCAATTTCAGTACAATCTGTGGTTTTCTTGTAGACGCCATAAACTGATATTTCAAGTTTTTGAATGATCTTCTTTTTTTACCATTGATGTTGAATTTGGCATCACATTGATTTAGCATGTCTGCTAATTTAGCCAAATTTGATTCTCCTTTAATGAAAAACATATCACTTTCAGCTGCACTACATCTTTTATACAAACCTCATAATTTGTATTGCATACCAAGCAATTTTCTTCTATATGATGAATACTGTTATGCAAACAAAAACAGCATCTGTCAGCATCTGTTCTTAATCAACATCTAGTCATGTTTTCTGAGATTAATGTGATGAAATAATTGGAGATGACCTCTGGAGATGATCTCTTTTGTAATAACAAAAATGTAAATTTAAATGTCCAAATATATATTTATCTTTAATGCTTGATACACCTTCATGGTCACAGGTGGATGGTATCAATTAAGCAGAATGCCTTAGGAAAGCTGGCTGCATCAGTAGGGCTGCATGTGTGTTTTTGTTTTTTTCCTCATACCCTGTTGCTCCCTAACTCCACTTCCCCTCACTCCCCCAGTCTCTCTGCTCCTCTCGTCCTCTCCCACCACCCCTGTTTTGGCACTGTGCCAGGATTCCTTTGAATTCTGCCTATCTGGTTATTTCTGGGAAACACCCACAACAGGACTGTACAACAAACCACAGGAAACAATGTCTCTTGGTTTCTGCAGCAGCTTGAAGAAGTACACGTTGCCCTCAGGGAGTGGTCAGCCAATAGAGTGAAACGGTTGTGGACTTTCTAGGAATTCTCTTTTGATGGGAACATTGTGTAGTTCCTGAGTGTTTATGTGTTTTTTTTAGAACTTGTAGTTTTTTTTGTTCAACATTTTTTGAATGTTGTTTTTGCGTCTTCTCTTTGTTGGTGTTGTCAGAGCAATAAATGGATAAAAGGGCAGCTCTTTCAGTTTCTCTTCAGGAGGACTAATATCTGCATGAGGGTTAAATATCTTTTAAAGAACTCTAACTTGCCAAGTAAAAAACAAAACATAACAACTGAATAAATCAACGCTAAATAGAGAAAATACAGTTAAGTTCAGAAGTATTTGGACAATAGCAGAGCGTATACCCTCAGCTGTCTCTCTCTTACTCGTACTCTGTTTTAAAGTCCTGTGAATGTCTCATGCATGCTCTTAATCTAGGAAGTGAATCAGTGATGATCAGAGGACGACCTCAGAACAGAAGAGCAGCAGATGGCTTTGGCTTTGTTTTGTGAAAATGTTTGGTAAACCTGGCTCTATTTTAGCACAGATTTCTATGTATAGGTTTTATAATAATCAAAACAGCAGCGGCACAGTTGTAAAGTTTCAGTTTGTAAATCTGATCAGTTTCCACTCACTGTTCAGAAAACTCAAACTGTCTAACACTTACTGAGTTGCAGCAAGTGAGTGCACAAAGTTGTTAAAACAAACTAAAAACCTGGGTGCTTTTGATGATTTCTACATGAAATACATTTTGTTCAGAAACAAAAATAGATTAGAACAAATGACCAGGGATGATTAGCCCCATCTGAATGCTCGCCATGTCCGATTCTCCAACCACAACAGCGTGGACATGATACAGTATTTATAACACATGGCCAAAGAGAAATCCACTCAGTCGTTCACTGTTTCCATTTAATAGTTGGCTGCATCATTACATCCGTGTAACGTCCGTCCCACTTATTCAGACCAGAGTGCTTCCATTACCATCAGGCCAAAACTCATACATCTGCACTCTTCAGTGTCTTCTTCCACAGATTCAGGCACAGTGCCAGCACTTATTTATATAGAACACGTATTACTGCTCTCTAGTCACTTATTGTTGAATTGCTTTTATAAACTAACATTTGTCAAGTCATCCTTAAAGGCTGAAGGTTCACATCAGCCCACTCTCAAAGTAGTTTCTGGAGATGTGTGTAGGGCCACGGGTCAAGTTCTTTAGTTACAAGAGTCAAGTCTCAATTCCCGACTCTTAATTCTTAATGGTTGGACCAATTAATATTAATGGTTTATCTGACCAGTGTCTCTGTAATGGAACTTCCATGTGTTTCTGTGCAGCTAATTTGAATACATTTCAGAAAAAAAGAGTCACTTTGCAGTTATTTAAGGATAAAATATGCCATAATTAGGACAGAATATTTTGGATATATTCTACTAACTATATGGGTTAGAGTCGTAACTAGAAATCATTTTCAGGATAGATTAATCTTACAGATATTTATTTATAATTGTTTATTTGATTGAATGTTTTGCATGTGAGTGTGTGTAGGTGTCATGGGTGTGTATATGCTCATATATGTGTGCATGTTGTGTGTGTTTAGAGTTGTTTTATTGTGATTTGGAGATTGTACTAAAAGGCAGTCCAATAAACAATAAACACATTTGGATGGACAAAGTCTTTGTGTATGTATAACCAGATTTGTCCTTTTTAAAAGTGTATTTGAATTTTCAGTGAAAATATGAGTGTGTTGACCCTATCTTATCTAATCTTTATAATACAGAGATGACTTTATGTGGTCACTCAGTGGACACACAGTGGTACAAAAACACATGGATCCTTTCTGCTTCTGTGCTTCTTTCAGGCTCTATCTCCCAGTGTCTCTTATCTTATTTTCTCTCTGTATTGTCTCTTCTGTTACTCCCTCCATGACCGACTTTGTTTGTCTTACTTTGTTTTCTACTTTCTGCCTTCCCCAGATGCTGAGTTTATGTGTCCAGTTGATCCAGAGGCTGTTAATCTGGTAATCCACAATCAATATCAGCCTCTTTCGTGTCCTACAGATAAAAGTGGTCTATCTGATAATTATATGTTTTCCTCACTATGTCTCCAAAACTCTGCCCTTTCCCTCTGTGCTTTGTTTTGGTCCCTGGGATTCTTCGTCTTCTGGTATTGATTTGGTCTGTTCTCTTACACTGGGCCTTTTTAGATCCATAACTTTCATCATAAGCATGTGACATTTGCACCACAATGTGTGTTTAGATTCTGAAAACAAATTATTTGTAAATAATGTGTACTACAACGTTTTAAAAAATGTCAGTACTTAATTTTGTTGCCATTGATCAATCAATTAATTGAATAATTATTATACACATAGATGTAATAGCAAAGTAATTTATCAATACACATTGTGGTAAATATTATGTACTTTTTCAGTTGAATCCACTTATCTTAAGTGTTGCACTAGAAATATGTAATAAGGTTATTATTGTTTGAAAATGAGACCTTGGGCTCGTGTTTTTCTGTAGTGTTACAAATGAAATACCATCCACATTCAAATCTATTTTCAGATGTGCAAACTGCCAAAATGTAATTGTTTTCAGTCCTGTAATTTCATGGTGTAGTTTTTGGCTTCAGTTTCCTGCAGGACTGATGGCACGTAATTTAAAAGAAAACCAAGTTGATTTGCTAATTGAGTGAAAAATGAGGCTGCTGAACTTATGGCCTTAGCGTCACTGAGACACCCTCGCTGACTTTAGGTCAGTTCCTCTCCATGCGTTGGTTTGACAGTGTGTTAGAGTGTGAGATGAAAAAAGAGTGGGGCTTTCCAACGACACATTTTTCTGATGTTTTTGGTCACAGTTATGGTCAGTCAAAGGAGATTAGTTCCTCCATTGTCATCTTTTGATCTTACACAGGAACTGGGTTTCCTTCAGTCCCTCAGTCAATAGTAAATTGTTGTTTACTGTCTCAACTTGTTGTATTGTGATCCTTAAGTGATAACCACATGGGCAACCACAGCTTTTACACTTATTAGCTTGTTTATGTGTTCAAAGGTAACAGATGGGGATATAAAAGTAATCAGTGGTAAGAACATGCTGCAAAGGAAACATTTGTTAATAGTTGTAAAACAAAATTCTTCCAAAACCTTTAACGTTTGAAGAGCTTCGCCCTAAATTTACTTATTTTGAGGTTGTACGAACCTAATTGATTAAGACAAAGTATTTGTTTGAGGACAGTGTGTTCCAGGAGGTAGCTCCGCACGCAGCCAGTAGGGGGATTCAACTGTTCATGCTGCTGCCATCCTCCTCTCATCTCTACTCCTCTAGTCCTCTTTCCTGCATTCTCCCAGGTTGTGGAAACGCTGCAGCCTGCTGGTTTGTGTCTGGCTCCCTCTCTCACACAGAACTGCTCAAGACCCTGGGCTGTGGAAGGAGGAGGCAGTCTGCTCTGCTCGCAGCCTCGGACGAGCCCCCTTTACCGCCCTGTCAGTGTTCGGAGGAAAAGGAGAGACAGAGAGAGAGAGAGCAAGAGAGAGAGAGAGAAAAAGAGGGGGGCTGAGAGACTCAGTGATAGAGAAAGCGCACGCGAGAGAGAGAGAGAGAGCGCACTGTGTGTACGGAAAGAGAACAAGGCAGGCTGCTTAGAGGAGTGAGAGAACCAGGGAAGAAATAAGGAACACATTTTACAAGAGCAGGAAGAAGGAGGATCGCAGACGAGAGACTCTTTCTTTACTGGGCACTTGGGACACAGTAACTGTTTTTTTTTTCACTCGTCTTCTAGCTGGAGCCCTGGGGATTGACTAACCAACCGGTGGATTTTTTTATGCACATGTGTGCCACACCATTTAGAAACTAGGATCATTTCTCTGTCTTATCAGCTCTCTTTCTGGCTATACCACCACAGACTGAGATTGCTTTCTGTGTCTGTGCTCAACTCATGTTGTGATTCCGCTTCGTGCACAAAGTGCATCTGTCGGCAACCGGTGCTGAGGATATCTCCCCTCTGTCAAACAGGACAGTACGCAGCCACCGTCGGATCAGACTACAGAGGAGAGGGAGTGCGTGTGTGTGTATGTAAGAGAGGGAAAGAGAGAGAGGGCAGTGACAGAGAGTCAGATTCACAGTGTGAGAGACGCAGATTAAAGCCCAGGCGAAAGACTGGAGTGAAACAGCTTAAATAGAGAAGTGAACGTATACTTCCTCTCCCATTTTCCTTGCCATTCCTTTCCTCCTCTTCTCCTCCTCCTCTTCCTCTCTCATTTTCCAACATTCACAGGACTGCCAGAGCTACTGCCACCTGCACCTCACGTCTTCTTTTTCTTCTTCTTCCTCTACCTCACCCTTATCAAGCATTACTATCCGATACCAGCTGCTGACGGACACGCTGCTTTTGGTTCTAGCACTTGTGGAAATATTTCCATTGATCCAGCCGTGAGAGACTGAGTGAGCATCTGCCCGATACTGAGGCTTTGGACCGGTGAGGCACTATTCATCAGGCGCTCTCCAACAGAGACAGACCTGTCCGGCACACAGAACCTGCCTTCTCCCCAGAGGACCAGCTAGAGACACAGTGTTGTGGACAGCAAAGACAGGATTCGCACAGTCCACCCGCTGCCTCTATCCCATTGCTAGCTACTTGGCAGCTCCCGCCCCCGTGTCATCATTCCCTGCCTCAGTGCTAAGGATTCCAGCTACATGGGCAAGCGATTGGAGCAGCAGCCAATGTACCCTCAGTACACCTACTACTACCCCCACTATCTCCAGACCAAGGTATGCCGCTCCTCAGCTCTTCTTGCGTTACTCAAGCCTACTCCTCTTCTCCTACAGGATTGTCCTGTCTCCCTCACCTCTCTCTCTCTATCACCCTAACCACCCCTCCCTCCCCCACCTCTTCTATTTCACTGCCCTCCCTTCATCCTCCCCTCATCCCTGAGTGGAGATGGGGTTTGATGGATAGCTGGCCTTGGTTGTGATGGTTTCAGATGGCAAGTACCTTGTTGGAGTTTAGATGTCTGTGTTGGGGCGTGTGTGTGTATGTGTGTGCTTATGTATCTCAGAGTGAAGGATTGGGATCAGAGATCAAGGCTGGAGGCAATGGACTACTGTTAGTCCAGCCTAGTAGACCGTTACTGGAAGCCGTTACCTCCAACCATCTCTTACTTGCAAACTGCTTTTGATTAGACACACTGCAGTGTTACAAAATGTAACATGTATATAACATCTATAGTAAATTCAAACTTTTCTTAATCAAAATAATTGTAAGCTGCTCTTTAAACATATATGACTGAAATGTAAGTTTCTAATAATGTATCTGCTAAGTGAATGTGGGTGATAAAATGTTAAATGCTTCAGAGCTACTTTTCTAAAGTGGAAAAGAAAGCACATAATTATGATATTAATTAATTAATAAACATATCAGCACATATTAGTTCTGTAGTGTGTTACACTGGTGATGGTGTGCATGGTTCTGAAACAGACCAGGTATTAGAAAGGCTGCCCGTGTTTGCACTAGCTGGAATATGCATCAGCGCCTAAGAGATGGAAGCCCAGACCTGGGCCGTGATAGCTGCCAGGACACTGGCCGGCACATTACCCAAACATCATCAAGGGATTAAAGTGGACGCCTTTCGAGTATTACTGTATTTGTTTTTCTACCAAATGGGTAACACTAATTTCTGCACATTATTGTGATGGTGTAATGTACAGAAATGATCAAATAGACTGGTGAAGTTGTGCAGCTGTGCAGCAGTCCATTTCAGTTTGTCACTAAAGAGCCACAAAATATATGACTTTATTACATACATAGAAGTTTTAGATATAATTTTTTGCTTATCTTTAATACATATTCTGATTTGGTTTTCTAATATGACCGTTTAAAAAATTCTCCATGGAATAAAAAATAAAGGTTGGAATCCGTAATAAATACCTTTTGAGGACTGACCTAAATACTTGTGAAACTACTAGTGAAAATGTGGTAAATTTGTTCATATTTCTCCCAAGGAAATAAAGCAGTGACAATTTGTTTGAGCACTTAATATATTGGTAGAACTGATAAAGAACAATAAAATTTAGATCAATAAATGATATTGCTGATATTTCAATATTTTTCCATGTGAAGCTGAATTGTGAAACATTAAGCTATCCAGCAGGGAGAACCTGCCTACAGCCCCACCTGGCAGTCCACACACTCTCCCCCTGATTTATAGTTTAATACATTTGTGCTGCTGCCATATGGCTTTTCTCTCCCTCCTACCCCCCTGCTTTACTCCTTCCATCAACCCCCTCTTTCTCCCTCCCTCTTCTCATATCTCAGAGTTGCTCATCGTAGGGGCCTCTCAATCAGTGAATGTCCCTTCATTCTCTCCTTCCTCCCTCCTCTCACATCCTGCCTCCCTGCTCTGTTGCAACAGGGCTCCCAGCCTCCTTCGCCTATGCTGCAGTTCACTCCCAAGGTCAGCACAGATCCGATCTTGCCACCGTCAGCGATTGATGTATCCTTGAGCGAGCCGCTAGGGTCCTGTGTCATGCAAACAAGATCCATGGTGGGGGCGCTGGGTTGTGAACAGCATACTCTTTCATTTATAAATCAAGAGCCAACATCCGTTTTCATTTTCATGGTTAGTTAGTACAGTCTGTGTTGATCTGATGAGCTGCTCACATGGTCAGTAGGAGAAAGGGAGATGAAGAGAAAACCCAGAGTTGGGCAATGTGGTCAAGAGGACTGGGGACCGCTATCTCATGCTCTCATTAATGATCATTGATAGCTCTATTACAGGAAGTGAAGAGGGGCCTTGGCTGGCAGGTTCACTTTGCACACTTGACAGAATCACATGTCATTTAGGTCTTGCGTGCACGCTCACACACATAGATTTCCTTTTTGGCGCGCATGCATCCTCTCAGATTTGATTTCTGTCTGAAATCACACAGGTATTTCTATACATATTCATTGCTACATTCTTATGGTACGGCCTCATTCTCCCACGGGATGTGGGTGGGGGGCATAAATATCTTAGGGATTGGGAGGGGTAAGGGGCGTAACTCATACTGAAATGTTGCCATTCCCCTTTCTCGCCTCCATTTTATGACACATATTTGAGATGCTATGCATAGAAAATTTATAGAGCATCTGTTTCTGTTTACAGCTTAGAAATGATTGTAAAAATAGGAGCTAAACACTCATAATGGCATAGCAGAACACAACTGTGGCACCATCTGAATTTGGGGTCCCTCCGTTAGCCTTTTATGTGTATGTTATATTTTATTTAATGATGTATTCTGATACTGTCCAGCATGTGCGTGTCGGCCCAGATTAAAATGTGAAAGTCAGAGAATGAAATGAAACAATAACATTTGGCTTTCTATTGATTAGTGCAGTGGGGCGTAGCATGTGCTTCTCTTTAGCTGAATTATTGATTCCTGAAAGAGGATTTGTGTGTGTGTGTGTGTGTGTGTGTGTGTGTGTGTGTGTGTGTGCGCGCCGCATTAGAGTGTCTGTATGTGTGTGGCTTTTATATGAGGTTATGGCTGGGGGGAGCTGGCAGGATCCTGCTTTGATGAGAGGATCCTTTAAAGGCCCTATTTCTGTCTATTCCCCAGCTGATCAGTCCATGGAGTCATTTGCTGAAATTTGGCCTTTATTCAGCCTCCGTCTTTTCGTGCAAGTTTGATGTTTAATGGTGTTCACAGCTTTCTGTGCATTCAACTTTAATGATAGGTAATAGATGTGCATCATAAATGCGAAGATTACAGTAAAACGCCTCACACTGGTTCCAGCGCGGCCCCTCCTCTTGTACATGAGAGCAATTACAGCAGGCAGATCAATTGTTATTTTATGATAGTGTTTAGAAAAGAATGTGCACATTTCTCCTAGATGTGTGCATTAAGTGCCTGTTAGTCTTGGCGTGCAGTTTTCCCTCAGTCACAGGCATTCTCTGTTTCACTGTTACACACACAACTATGAAAAGGAACTCTCAAATTACTCATAATTTTCCCTAAATACCTGCCATAAATTCTGTCTTTGTTGTGTTATTTAGTTGGCTTTACTGTTGCTGTATTTATGTACAGAAGGTACATGACAATGCTGTACCCTTGTGCTCTTATAGCATTACTAGGCTTGGTCATTACATGTCTAATGCCAGCGATCTTGCACACAGGCAGCAACCAGATGCACAATGATGCACTATAAACCTTTATGCACAAGCACGTGGACGCGCACTTGTTCTGCCTGTGATTTGGGAGGGGGTACACGTCTGTGTTATAGTTAGGCTAATACATACAGAACCTGAGAAGCTGAGAAGGGCAGATTGAGGTAGATTTAGCAGCGGCTAATGTCCCTGGCCTTAAGTAAACACCAGTCAATGGAGCCCTTTGAGAGGATCTGCCCCTGCTGTAGGCACCATTTATACTCTGTCTAATTCTTTATAAATGGAGGAAGCAACGGAGGGACGGGATGTATGTTATGGGGTGGGAGGGGCCAGTTAAAAGCAAGGAAAGGGTTTGGTTACATTATGTGGGGTGATCCATTGTGCTTCAGAAAAAACAACACGGCCATCTGAATCCTCCTTTAATGCCTTGATAAAGGAAAAAGAGACAACAAGAGACAGACAGATAGCTATGCAAAGACACGGAGAATAGGCAAAAAATGAAAGCAGAAATAAAGGACCCATTTCCAAACTCTTTCATTACATCAGTTATCAGTAGCATAAAACTCTGCTAGCAGCTTAGTTCTGTCTCTGCTGATGTGGATTTGCTTTGAAGAGTTTATCAAGGGCTTTTAGGGCTGGAAAAATACACTTCTTACATTACATCTACTAAAGCTCAGCCCTGTTTTGAGCCCAGGACGATATGTTCTTATTAGCACTTAGACAGGAGTGGTATAACTCATTCCCCTGCTTGTAATTCTTGATACATACCTCACGACTGACTGCTGAAGACAAAATACCGTCCTTGCCTGTCTGTAAATTAGGCTTTTTAGTAAGATCTCTATGTTGCGTTTCTTTTTTTCAGTCCTTCACCTCACATGCTTTACTATCATTAATCAACTAATACCTCTCATTTTTAGCTGCCTGTGCCTGCAGCTTTATCCAACAATATAATCCCTCCCTGTGTACCTGTCAGTCAACGGGGCAGACATCTCTATTTATTTTGTATGATCAGTGTGTACATACACAAACATTTGCGCGCACCGACACACACTACATGTGTTAAGGTACTCTACTCTGCTTCTAAGCCGTTTTTGTACACCCATACCTTAAGGTTTTGCTTCCTGTGGCACATCTTAAGCCATTGAGCAGAGCGCTTAAAGCCCAACCCACTGCATGCTGCTGTCCATGTATCATTACATTTACTTTACTAGTGCTCTCTCCACATCGGTATCCATTTCACTGCAAGAGCAAAGAAGGAACATATAAAGGGGAAGGAGAAAATGAGATGGTGAGCTCTTTTTATTTTGTATACATCGTATCTCTGTAGGTGGGAAGAGGAACTTGTTCTGTATTACCTTTGGAGTATACTGGGTAATAAATGTAGCAGCAGTGATATGTATATGCTTATATTGCACAGCATGGTTTATGAGCACAGATGGTATATGAGTATGGACGTGCAAATGTGTGCAAGAGAAGTCTATCAGTAAGTTTGCATTTAATGAAGTCACAAGTTATGAACTGTGCTTGGTAAACGATCAAGTGCTTAGAATGAAGGTCTCAGACCCAGGACATATTCTCCACAGCAGGCCTGTGTTGTATTGAAGTGTCCTTGAGCAAGACACTGAACAAAGCACCTACTCAATCACTGGAGGTCGCTGTGAGATAAATGCCTGAAATATAAAATTGTATGCTTGGTGGTGGAGTTCTTGCTCTAGAGAATTTCATTTTTAAACTCCCTTCCCATGACCATATGGGGATAACAGGCAACTGCAGCCTTAGCTGCTAGAGTGAGGAACCTTCACTTGTGTGGTAAATGGGGGCATATGGGGAGTTACTGTAGGTGTTGGAGTGAGGAGGGTGAGTTTTCTTTAGCAAGAAAACACGGAATCCCCACCAGCTTTCAAAAGTACTGCTGCAAAGAGAAGTGCTTGTTGTAAGGACACTCATTGACATAATGCATTATAAGCAAGTTCCTTTCCCTAACAAAATGTCTAACACATACCCCAACCCAAACCACAAACTGATTTCCTAACCCTAAAACCTGGTCTTGACCCTGAAAACACTCTTGAACTTGCGTGGACTGGCTGAAATGTCCTCACACACACACACACACACACACACACACACACACAAACACACACTCACCTAAAATCTCACTAGGAACATTTGTGTATCAAACTGAAGATGTGAACTTTAAAC